>VHKM01000903.1:0-147500 GCA_007210695.1 Neogobius melanostomus | reverse complement strand
CACCAATGCAAAAATTTCAAATTCCCGTAGAAAAAAACTGGAAAACTGCAGAAGGCCAATTTTTTCTCAAAACAAACTTCAGAAATTGCAGAAAAAAATGCTGAAAAGCATGAATTTGCGGGAGCCCCATTATAAGTCAATGGGAAAAATGTTCGGTATTTCGTCCGATTGCGGAAAAACCGTAAATTGCAGAAGTCCGAAAAGTAATAGCAGGATTCTCCCAAACATGCGGAACATTTTTATGCATAACTTGCAGAAATTGCACAAAGCATGAAAGTGCTGAAAGGTGCTGAAATTCAGGAAAAAGATGGAATAATAATACTAGAAATGCAGCAATGGCTGCGCCATTGCGATTGACTGCGGAACTGCGGGAATCGAATGCATAAATTGCATAAATTGGTTAATTTGCATAATCTAATTTTCATGAACTCGTAAAATTGCATAAACTGGTAAAATTGCAAAAAAAACTGTAAAATGCATAAATTGGTTAATTTGCATAATCTGATTTGCATAAACCGGTAAAATGCATGAACAGTTTAAATTGCACAAACTGTTATGTTGCATAAACTGGTTAAATTGCAAAAAAAACTGTAAAATGCATTAATTGGTTAATTTGCATAAATTATATAAACTGCATTAACTGTTTCAATTTCATAAATCCTAAATGGCATAAGTTGTTATGTTGCATAAACTGGTTAAAATGCGTAAACTGGTGAAATTCCATAAAGTGGTTAATTTGCATAAATTGTTTATATTGCATAAACTTTTTATATTCCATAAACTGGTCAAACTGTTGAAATCGCCTAAATGCTGAAATTGCAGAAGCTGCACAAATGGCTGAAAGACATGGAGTGCCAGAAATCCTATTAAAATGCATTGGCCCCATACACACTAATGGGGCAGAGACCACATACACACCAATGCAAACATTTCAAATTCCTGTAGAAAAAAACTGGAAAACTGCAGAAGGCCAATTTTTTCTCAAAACCCACAAGTTGCGGAAGCTGAACATGCACAAATTGCAGAAATTGCGGAAAAAATGCGGAAAAGCATGAATTTGCGGGACCCCCATTATAAGTCAATGGGAAAAATGTTCGGTATTGCGTCCGATTGCGGAAAAAACGTAAATTGCAGAAGTCCCAAAAGTAATAGCAGGATTCTCCTCAACATGCGGAACATTTTGATGCATAACTTGCAGAAATTGCACAAAGCATGAAAGTGCTGAAAGGTGCAGAAAATCAGGAAAAATGTGTGGGTATAATAACTAGAAATTTTGCAATGGCTGAAGCCATTGCGATTGACTGCGGAATAGTTCTAATGCAGAAGTTACCTGAAAATCCTTGAAATCCTTGAAAATGCTGTGAAACGGTTGAAATACTTGATAAATCTTTGAAAATCCTGATGTCCTTGAATCTACTGATATCCTTGAATCTCCTGAAAAACTCAAAACTCCTAAAATCCTTGAAACTGTTGAAACCTTTAAACTCCTGAATTTCTTGAAACTGTTGAAACTCCTGAAATCCTTGAAACTCCTGAAATTCTTGAAAGTGTCCTTGAAACTGTTTAAATTGCCCACACCGCTGAAATAATTTATTTCCAGTAACTATGGCAACCTGGTCTGGACTTGGCCTGGCTTCTGTGGTTCGCCTCGATCTGATTTTGGTTCCGGTTACTATGGGAGCCTGGTTTGGACTTAGCCCAGCTTCTGTGGTTCTGGTAACTATGGCAAATTGGTCTGGTCTTGGTTTGGCTCTGGCTCTTGGTCTGGGTTTGGGTCTTGGTCTGGACTTGGCCCACCTTTTGTGGTCCGCCTTGATCTGATTTTGGTTCCGGTAACTATAGTAACCTGGTCTGGGACCTTGGTTCGGGTCTTGGTCTTGGTTCGGGTCTTGGTCTTGGTTCGGATCTTGGTCTGGGTCTGGGTCTTGGTTCGGGTCTTGGTCTGGGTCTCGGTCTGGGTTCGGGTCTTGGTCTTGGTTCGGGTCCTTGAAACGGTTGAAATCCCTATTTAGTTGTATTATAGTGCTTTTATTGTGAAATCCCATTTAGTTGTATTATAGTGCTTTTATTGTGAAAATCCCCATTTAGTTGTATTATAGTGCTTTTATTGTGAAAATCCCCATTTAGTTGTATTATAGTGCTTTTATTGTGAAAATCCCCATTTAGTTGTATTATAGTGCTTTTATTGTGAAAATCCCTATTAAGTTGTAATATACTGCTTTTATTGTGAAAATCCCTATTTAGTTGTATTATAGTGCTTTTATTGTGAAAATCCCTATTTAGTTGTATTATACTGCTTTTATTGTGAAAATCCCTATTTAGTTGTAATATACTGCTTTTATTGTGAAAATCCCCATTTAGTTGTATTATACTGCTTTTATTGTGAAAATCCCAGTGGGGGGGTCCGCCCCCTTTGCTCTGAAATGAGTTGTGATAGTGGCAGGCCGTGATATTGCACCCTACGGCTCAACAGCCTTTTTCGCCATAGACAACAATGTAAAAGGAGCAGCCTGTAAAATGGTCCACGGGGCATCTGGAGTTTCAGACTAAGGCAAATATATTTCTTTAAAAATACTATTTTTAGGACATGGACTTTTTTTCTTCGTAAAAAATTGTAAAGCATCAAAAACAATTTTTAAAAAGTATTCCAATGACGTGACGTCACCAGTGCTGTGGACGTGCGCGAGCGTGTGCATGAAGACTCATGAACGAGCAGAGGTCTTCCCCGTTAAGCGGTCTGAGAGCCAAACAGACAACAATACGGTAATGAACAGGACTGGACTAGGATAAACGCTAACAGGCATCTAAAGTAAGTTTTTTCTTTACTCAGTACTAAAATGTATTGCGAACCTACACATGGCAAGCGTGTTTAAATGTTAAAAAGTAGGCCTATTAGCTAACATGAACAACAACAATTTAAACTAATGAAGACGTGATCGTTTTTCTGATTAGGCTGCACGGCTTTGAAAATAGCTTTTTGGTTCGATAATAAAAAAATGGTAAATCATTTAAGTTACTTCAGTGGTGATGTTTATACCTTTCTTTTCAGATAACGTAGGTACAGTACCAAAAAACCTATATTGAAACAACAAAACATGATTTCTGCATCTGCCCTGGATCCAGTACAGATAAATGCTGTACTGGTACAGCATTTACTTCAAATTATACTAATGATAATGCAATATAGAACACTTTTGTAGTGCTCCTTTGTATTTCAGCCAAACAATTCTAGTGGTGAGGTTATACTAGCAAATACAGTGAAGTAAAAAGTCGATTTTTATCATTTCTATTGCAATATGAAGACGGCCAGCACTTCATATTGGCAATAGCCAGCACTTACGAAACTTCTCAGAAAAGTGGCCGAGCGAGAGTACATTAGCGCGGCGACGTACGTTCGAAGGGCCGCTGTAAGTTACGGTTGTTGTAAAAGAGCGGGGCTATCTAGCTTATTAAGCCCTGCACTGACAAACTGACCCCACAGATCATCTTAACATAGTAACTTAATCGCCTCAAATGGCCTTACAAATTCATTTTGTAATAAAATAACGATTATATCAAGAGATTTAACTTACAGCGTAATGGCGTCCGCTCCGCTCTGAGGCTTCGTCGGCAGCTGTGCGCGCTCCCGCTGCTTTTACCCACTTGGGCCGTACGGAGCATAGATACAGGTGACGCGTCATACGTGTACTATGGGCCGTTATGGCGGACGAAACTGGTTTCATGCGCCACTGAGCACCACTATGTAAAGAGATAGGAGCTGGGACAGCATGCCTCTTCCATCTATATAATTCAATGGAAAATCCCCATTTAGTTGTATTATACTGCTTTACAGGCGGCACGGTAGTACAGCGGTTAGAGCTTGTGCTTCACAGCTAGAAGGTCCCGGGTTCGATTCCCATCAGGGACAGGGCCTTTCTGTGTGGAGTTTGCATGTTCTCCCCGTGTCTATTCTATTATATCTATTATACCAAAAAATTCCTATATTGTTGCAGAAACTGTACAAACTGTTGAAATTGCGTAGTATTTGAAGCTCCTGAAATCCTTGAAACTGTTGAAACCTTGAAACTGCTGAAATCCTTGAAGTTCCTGAAATCCTTGAAATTCCTGAAGTCCTTGAAACTGTTGAAACCTTGAAACTGCTGAAGGTCAATCTCCATGGCGTCAGCAGTGTCCTTGAAACTGCTGAAGTCCTTGGTTTCAAACCCCTGAAGTCCTTGAAACTCCTAAAATCCTTGAAACTGTTGAAACCTTGAAACTGCTGAAGTCCTTGAAACTCCTGAAATCCTTAAAACTGTTGAAGTCTTTGAAACTGCTGAAATTGCTTTAGCTGTAGAAATGGCTGAAAGACCTGAATGTGCCTGAAGTCCTATTAAAATGCATTGGCCTATTAAAATGAATGGGCAGAATTCCCCATACAAATGAATGGCAGAATTCCCAAGCCCGTAGAAAAAAAACGGAAAACTGCAGAAGGCGGAATTTTCTGAAAACTGACAAGTTGCGGAAGCTGAACATGCACAAACTGCAGAAATTGCTGAAACTGTGGAAAAAACGGCAAAATCTGTGAATTTGCGGAAGCCCCATTATAAGTCAATGGGAAAAATCGGCCAAATATCGGCTGATTGCGGAAAAAACGGAAATTGCTGAATTCCCAAAGTAATAGCAGAATTCTCTTGAACATGCTGAACATTTTGATATATAACTTGCTGAAATTGCTGAAACTGTGGAAGCTGTGAAAACTGTTGAAAAACTGGAAAAAAATATAATAATAATAAAAGATTAATAACATGCAAACCAATTATTGACTGCGGAAGATTCCGCAGTCAATCAATAATAAAGAAACGGAAACCAATAATTGACTGCGGAAAGTTCTGCAGTCAATCAATGAGAGTTTGCGTAAATGGTATGTGTGTGCACACATTAACAAACAAATAGGGGCAAAACACCCATGGGCAGGTCAATAAAAGGAGCGATGGAGCCACTGAAAAGTGATGACAGAAACCACAATAAAAAGATAATAGAATAAAGGCCACAGCATAGAGAGTGTAGATCATGTCCATAAGAAAGAAAAAAACTCTATGTATATATAGAGTAGTATCATACAGTAGTATCATTTTCCGTCAACTTAACACTGACTTGGTGAAGTATACTCTCTATTAATTATATCACAAGTAAACTCAAAGTATAGAAAAGTGGGGAAAAAATGACAACAGACGTGTCAAAAATGTTTTTAGAGACAATGGCCCTCATTTATGAACATTGCGTACAAAAGTGGTGTATGTGTAGGTGTATTTGCGATATACGCCAGAGTGTGGGTGGCATTTATGAACCTGTGCTTTCCGCTCAGATCTTACCGTATGCACGAACAGCTGATGGTAAATGCCACGGAGAATCCCAGCGTCATTTAAATTTAACACCCAAAAATATTCATGTGTGAGAAGGCCTCACCCACGGGTTTTACAGCACGCACGAAACACGGCAAAAAATAACATTTCTCCAACCAGGAAATGATAAATAATTGTTTTTAACACAACAAATATGATATTTTTGTGCACGAGGAAGATTAAAGAATCTGTCAGTAACATTAACCTTATGGCCAATGCAAGATCAGATTTAGGCCTACTAAATAATTATAGAGGGGGAAAATAAGCTGTAGGCCTAAATAGCCTATTTAAAAAAAAGGTATAAAATTAAACCACATTAAAAGGAAATTGTGTCTGGTAAAAAGAAGAACACGTGGATATAACGCTGCAGTCAGAGCGGAGTCTGGTCCATGATCTGAACCAGTGAAAAGCAGCTCCGGGGACTCAGCGCTGGAGCCGGGCAGGACTAGCAGAGCTTTCCTCCGGGTCCGGGAGGGAACAGGTGCGCGGAGAGCTGACAGCCGAACCTAACGAACCCATCCAGACCAAAGACAGCCCTACAGCCCCGTGCTTCGATCCCTGACGAGAGGAGAGCGCGCAGTCAGCAGACCCTGGGTGCTGCTCAAACCTGGACCTTACAAACCGGACTGATGAAAGCTGTGGAGCTGTCGAAGGATTTGTTTGACGCCCGGGCTACTCGCGTCACCGAATACGGTCCACAGACTCAGCACCAGAACACAGAGCAGGGCCTCGCGCAGACCCAGGTGAGGCCCGGTGTCCTGTACACGGCAGCGGCATTTTGTTACAAACAAAAAACGAAACATAAATTCAAAATACACCATGAGCGTCTCTGTGACTGCAGTCCAGGTTCTAGTGTCTCTGGTCCGGGCTGAGCCTCTGCGCTCGGCCCGTGGCCTGGAGGAGCAGGTCGATCAAGTCTGTCCAAAAACATTAAAGGTGTAGCCTTGTTTCATGGTTAACTCACTAATGAGGATTATATGCGATGTGGCCACATGCTGTTAAAAACTGTTTTCCTGCGCTGTTTAGTGTTACATTAAAATTGGTGTATCGTGTACACCACCTCCTGACTCGTGTATATTTTGAGGGCCCGCCTCATTTACACCCTGATTTGGCCGTACGCAAGTTTGATAAATTAGGGCCAAAAGTTTGGAATTTTAGTTATTTAATATTATTTATATTTTTCAAAATAGTGACTAAATTATGTAAAAACAATGGCCCTTGTATAATATATAAATATGCAATTTATTAAAGTTTATTGCTTCAAACTGAGTTGAATAGTTGTGTCCAGGTTAATGCTGAGATGGTTGATAAAGTTTTCTCCTCAGTGAGGCCCACCACATGTCTTTTAGACCCGGCCTCAACCCCGTTTTTTAAAACATTTTATGGATCCTTTAAAGACGAGCTTTTAAACATGATGAATTGCTCTCTTCAGACGGGGGTCTTCCCTGCTGCCTTTAAGGGGGGCGGGGCCTCTGCTGAAGAAGAGCAATTTGGACTGTAATGATTTTAACAATTTTAGACCAGTATCCAACTTACCATTGTTAACCTAAATCTTAGAAAAACTTGTCTTTATCCAACTTAATGATTTTATTACTGCAGATAACGTCCTTGAGAAATTCCAGTCTAACTCTAGGGTAAACCACAGCCCAGAGACGGCCCTTTTAAAGATTTTAAATGATCTTAGATTAAATTATGACTCACAGAAGGTCACAGTGTTGGTTCTACTGGATCTGAGCGCTGCCTTTGATCCGCTGCCGATGTGTTTTAACTCGTTTAAAACACATCGGCCTCTCTGGTGCTGTCCACAAATGGTTTACATCCTACCTCACAGACAGGACATTCATGGTAAGTGTGGATACCTACTCCTCTAAGGTCCATAGAATTACATGTGGTGTGCCCCAGGGTTCGATTTTAGGCCCAGTGCTTTTTAACCTGTATATGCTCCCTCTTGGTGATGTCATCAGGAGACATGGAGTCAGCTTTCATAGTTACGCTGATGATACACAGTTGTACATCTCCATGTCTCCTGATGACACCAGGCCAATGGACGCACTTTTTAACTGCATTTTAGATCAAATCCTGGATGGCAGAAAACTTTCTCCAGCTTAACCAGAACAAAACTGAAGTTTTAGTCATTGGTCCTGAGGCCCAGAGAGAGAAACTTTTACCCAAACTACAGTCATTATCTTTTAATCCTTCCTCACAGGTGAAGAACCTGGGCGTGATTTTTGACTCTGAGCTGACTTTAATTCCACACATTAAGAATATCACAAAGATAGGTTTTTACCATCTAAAGAACATAGCCAGAGTCCGCCCCATTCTCTCTCGGGCCAACAAGGAGACGCTAATGCTTTTATCACCAGTCGTATCGACTACTGTAATGCCCTGCTCTCTGGTCTTCCCAAAAAGAGTATTTCAGGTTTACAACTTTACAAAATTCAGCAGCTCGTGTCCTGACAAAGACCAGGAGGCGGGACCACATTACACCGGTTTTAGAGTCGCTGCATTGGCTCCCCGTGTGTTTCAGGATCGATTTTAAAGTTATTTTAATGGTTTTTAAATGTCTTAATGGTCTTGGTCCTTCTTATCTTTCAGAATTACTTTTACCTTATGAACCTTCACGGCCCCTTCGCTCCTCTGGCAGGGGTCTCCTAGTTATTCCTAAAGTCAACAGAAAGACTCACGGCGAGGCGTCTTTCCAATATTGTGGCCCTCACCTCTGGAACGACCTGAGGAGGAGCTCAGGACCACAGAGAACGTTCATGTGTTTAAGACCTGAGGAGGAGCTCAGGACCACAGAGAATGTTCATGTGTTTAAGACCTGAGGAGGAGCTCAGGACCACAGAGAACGTTAATGTATTTAAAAGCAGGCTCGAGACCCACCTTTTTAGTTTAGCTATTAACTGATATTTATTCTTGCTAGGCCTATTTATTTAATTGTTATTAATATTTTTTTTCTTTATGTATTTTACCTCTCGGTCTTAATTTAGTGGTCCTAATATTCTTACTTTTACTTTTTACTTATTTTAACCATTTTTATGGTCTCCCAGTTTCCTCTGGAGGAGCCCTCTGCCTCGGGAGCGGTCATTGGCTGTGGCTGTCCTGTGGGTGTCTGGATGGAGGTGTGGTGTTTCTACCGCGCCTCCTCCGGACGTCCTGTGTTGGTGCCCTGTGGCTGCAGCCGAGATGCTGCTCCTGATGCAGACGGCTCCTTGGATGATGTTTCCTTACCTGGTTTATCTGTACCCAGCCTTACCTCAGCCTTACCTCAGCCTTATGTCCATTGCGTCCATTGTTTTACCTTGAGTGTGTGTGTTGTGCTTGTGTGGTGTGTCTCTGGGAGGTGGGTGGGGAGAGTGTGAGTGTGACAATGTGTTTTTGTGGGAGGAGGTGGGTGTGAGAGAATGTTTTTAAATCTGTAAAGCACTTTGTGTTACATGAAATGTATGAAAAGCGCTATATAATAAAGATTGATTGATTGATTGAATAGTTGAATATTTATCAAATTTATTTATTTTCAGTTGAATAGTTTTTTTATATATTGAATTATTTGGACTGCGCTGCATTGATGAGTGATGACCCAAAAGTCTGAGTCCTCATTGATTATTCTGTGGCCTGTAGGTTTTCAGTGACCTGTCCCTGTATGGCTGTAGGTGTGGGTGTAGGTGTGGGTGTAGGTGTGGCTGTAGGTGTGGGTGTAGGTATGGCTGTAGGTGTGGGTGTAGGTATGGCTGTAGGTGTGGCTGTAGGTGTGGCTGTAGGTGTGGCTGTAGGTGTGGCTGTAGGTGTGGGTGTAGGTGTGGGTGTAGGTGTGGGTGTAGGTATGGCTGTAGGTGTGGGTGTAGGTGTGGCTGTAGGTGTGGGTGTAGGTGTGGCTGTAGGTGTGGCTGTAGGTGTGGCTGTAGGTATGGGTGTAGGTATGGCTGTAGGTGTGGTGTAGGTATGGGTGTAGGTATGGCTGTAGGTGTGGGTGTAGGTATGGGTGTAGGTATGGCTGTAGGTGTGGCTGTAGGTGTGGGTGTAGGTGTGGCTGTAGGTGTGGGTGTAGGTGTGGTGTAGGTGTGGGTGTAGGTGTGGCTGTAGGTGTGGCTGTAGGTGTGGCTGTAGGTGTGGCTGTAGGTGTGGCTGTAGGTGTGGCTGTAGGTGTGGGTGTAGATATGGGTGTAGGTGTGGCTGTAGGTGTGGGTGTAGGTGTGGGTGTAGGTGTGGGTGTAGGTGTGGGTGTAGGTGTGGCTGTAGGTGTGGCTGTAGGTGTGGGTGTAGGTGTGGGTGTAGGTATGGCTGTAGGTGTGGGTGTAGGTGTGGCTGTAGGTGTGGCTGTAGGTGTGGGTGTAGGTGTGGCTGTAGGTGTGGTGTAGGTGTGGGTGTAGGTGTGGGTGTAGGTGTGGCTGTAGGTGTGGCTGTAGGTGTGGGTGTAGGTGTGGGTGTAGGTGTGGCTGTAGGTGTGGGTGTAGGTGGTGGGTGTAGGTGTGGGTGTGGGTGTAGGTGTGGGTGTAGGTGTGGGTGTAGGTGGCTGTAGGTATGGCTGTAGGTGTGGGTGTAGGTATGGCTGTAGGTGTGGGTTGTAGGTATGGGTGTAGGTATGGTGTAGTGTGGCTGTAGGTGTGGGTTGTAGGTGTGGGTGTAGGTGTGGGTGTAGGTATGGCTGTAGGTGTGGCTGTAGGTGTGGGTGTAGGTGTGGGTGTAGGTATGGCTGTAGGTGTGTGGTGTGGTGTAGGTGTGGGTGTAGGTGTGGGTGTAGGTGTGGGTGTAGGTATGGCTGTAGGTTGGTGTAGGTGTGGGTGTAGGTGTGGGTGTAGGTGTGGTGTAGGTGTGGCTGTAGGTGGTTTGGCTGTAGGTGTGGCTGTAGGTGTGGCTGTAGGTGTGGCTGAGGTGTGGCTGTAGGTGTGGCTGTAGGTGGCTGTGGGTGTGGTGTAGGTATGGCTGTAGGTGTGGCTGTAGGTGTGGGTTGGTAGGCTGTAGGTGTGGCTGTAGGTGTGGTGTAGGTATGGCTGTAGGTGTGGCTGTAGGTGTGGGTGTAGGTGGCTGTAGGTGTGGCTGTAGGTGTGGTGTAGGTTGGCTGTAGGTGTGGCTGTAGGTGTGGCTGTAGGTGTGGGCTGTAGGTGTGGGTGTAGGTGTGGCTGTAGGTGTGGGTGTAGTATGGGTGTAGGTGTGGCTGTAGGTGTGGGTGTAGGTGTGGCTGTAGGTGTGGGTGTAGGTGTGGTGTAGGTGTGGGTGTAGGTGTGGGTGTAGGTGTGGGTGTAGGTGTGGCTGTAGGTGTGGGTGTAGGTGTGGGTGTAGGTGTGGGTGTAGGTGTGGCTGTAGGTGTGGGTGTAGGTGTGGCTGTAGGTGTGGGTGTAGGTTGGTGTAGGTGTGGGTGTAGGTGTGGGTGTAGGTGTGGCTGTAGGTGTGGTGTAGGTGTGGCTGTAGGTGTGGTGTAGGTGTGGCTGTAGGTGTGGGTGTAGGTGTGGCTGTAGGTGTGGGTGTAGGTGTGGCTGTAGGTGTGGCTGTAGGTGTGGGTGTAGGTGTGGCTGTAGGTGTGGGTGTAGGTGTGGCTGTAGGTGTGGCTGTAGGTGTGGCTGAGGTGTGGCTGTATGGTGTGGGCTGTAGGTGTGGGGTGTAGGTTGTGGGGTGTAGGTGTGGCGTAGGTGTGGGTGTAGTGTGGCTGTAGGTGTGGTGTAGGTGTGGCTGGGGGTGTAGGTGTGGCTGTAGGTGTGGGTGTAGGTGTGGCTGTAGGTGTTGGGGGTGTAGGTGTGGCTGTAGGTGTGGGTGTAGGTGTGGGTGTAGGTGTGGGTGTATGTGTGGTGTAGGTGTGGGTGTAGGTGTGGCTGTAGGTGTGGCTGTAGGTGTGGCTGTAGGTGTGGGTGTAGGTGTGGCTGTAGGTGTGGGTGTAGGTGTGGCTGTAGGTGTGGGTGTAGGTGTGGCTGTAGGTGTGGGTGTAGGTGTGGCTGTAGGTGTGGGTGTAGGTGTGGTGTAGGTGTGGCTGTAGGTGTGGCTGTAGGTGTGGGTGTAGGTTGGCTGTAGGTGTGGTGTAGGTGTGGCTGTAGGTAGTGTGTGGGTGTAGGTGTGGGTGTAGGTGTGGCTGTAGGTGTGGGTGTAGGTGTGGCTGTAGGTGTGGCGTGTAGGTGTGGCTGTAGGTGATGGCTGTAGGTGTGGCTGTAGGTGTGGGTGTAGGTGTGCTGTAGGTGTGGCTGTAGGTGTGGTGTAGGTGTGGTGTGGTTGGTGTAGGTGTGGCTGTAGGTGTGGGTGTAGGTGTGGGCTGTAGGTGTGGCTGTAGGTGTGGGTGTAGGTATGGCTGTAGGTGTGGCTGTAGGTGTGGCTGTAGGTGTGGCTGTAGGTGTGGGTGTAGGTGTGGGGTGTAGGTGTGGGTGTAGGTGTGGCTGTAGGTGTGGCTGGTAGGTGTGGGTGTAGGTGTGGCTGTAGGTGTGGCTGTAGGTGTGGCTGTAGGTGTGTGAGGTGTGGCTGTAGGTGTGGGTGTAGGTGTGGGTGTAGGTATGGCTGTAGGTGTGGGGCTGTAGGTGTGGCTGTAGGTTGGTGTGGTTGGGGTGTAGGTGTGGGTGTAGGTGTGGCTGTAGGTGTGGGTGTAGGTGTGGCTGTAGGTGTGGCTGTAGGTGTGGCTGTAGGTGTGGGTGTAGGTGTGGGTGTAGGTGTGGCTGTAGGTGTGGGTGTAGGTGTGGGTGTAGGTTGGCTGTAGGTGTGGGTGTAGGTGTGGCTGTAGGTGTGGGTGTAGGTGTGGCTGTAGGTGTGGGTGTAGGTGTGGCTGTAGGTGTGGCTGTAGGTGTGGGTGTAGGTGTGGTGTAGGTGGGGTGTAGTATGGTGAGGTATGGCTGTAGGTGTGGGTGTAGGTGTGGGTGTAGGTATGGCTGTAGGTGTGGGTGTAGGTGTGGGTGTAGGTGTGGGTGTAGGTGTGGCTGTAGGTGTGGGTGTAGGTGTGGTGTGTAGTGTAGGTATGGCTGTAGGGTGGGTGTAGGTGTGTGTAGGTTGGCTGTAGGTGTGGTGTAGGTATGGCTGTAGGTGTGGGTGTAGGTATGGCTGTAGGTGTGGGTGTAGATATGGCTGTAGGTGTGGGTGTAGGTATGGCTGTAGGTGTGGCTGTAGGTATGGCTGTAGGTGTGGGTGTAGGTATGGCTGTAGGTGTGGGTGTAGGTGTGGCTGTAGGTATGGCTGTAGGTGTGGGTGTAGATATGGCTGTAGGTGTGGGTGTAGGTATGGCTGTAGGTGTGGCTGTAGGTATGGCTGTAGGTGTGGGTGTAGGTATGGCTGTAGGTGTGGGTGTAGGTGTGGGTGTAGGTGTGGCTGTAGGTGTGGCTGTAGGTATGGCTGTAGGTATGGTGTAGGTGTGGTGTAGGTATGGCTGTAGGTGTGGGTGTAGGTATGGCTGTAGGTGTGGGTGTAGGTATGGCTGTAGGTAGGCTGTAGGTGTGCTGTAGGTGTGGTGTAGGTGTGGCTGTAGGTGTGGCTGTAGTGTTGGGTGTAGGTATGGCTGTAGGTGTGGGTGTAGGTATGGCTGTAGGTGTGGGTGTAGGTATGGCTGTAGGTGTGGGTGTAGTATGGCTGTAGGTGGCTGTAGGTGTGGCTGTAGGTGTGGCTGTAGTGTGGTGTATGGCTGTAGGTGTGGTGTAGGTATGGCTGTAGGTGTGGGTGTAGGTATGGCTGTAGGTGTGGGTGTAGGTATGGCTGTAGGTTGGCTGTAGGTGTGGGTGTAGGTATGGCTGTAGGTGGGTGTAGGTGTGGCTGTAGGTGTGGCTGTAGGTGTGGGTGTAGGTATGGCTGTAGGTGTGGGTGGGCTGTAGGTATGGCTGTAGGTGTGGGTGTAGGTATGGCTGTAGGTTGGGCTGTAGGTGTGGGTGTAGGTGATGGCTGTAGGTGTGGCTGTAGGTGTGGCTGTAGGTGTGGGTGTAGGTATGGCTGTAGGTGTGGGTGTAGGTTGGCTGTAGTGTGGGTGTAGGTAGTGGCTGTAGGTGTGGCTGTAGGTGTGGCTGTAGGTGTGGCTGTAGGTGTGGGTGGTGTAGTGTGGCTGTAGGTGTGGCTGTAGGTGTGGGTGTAGGTGTGGCTGTAGGTGTGGGTGTAGGTATGGCTGTAGGTGTGCTGTAGGTGTAGGTGGCTGTAGGTGTGGTGTAGATATGGCTGTAGGTGTGGCTGTAGGTGTGGGTGTAGGTGTGGGTGTATGGTGTGGGTGTAGGTGTGGGTGTAGGTGTGGCTGTAGGTATGGGTGTAGGTGTGTGGCTGTAGGTGTGGGTGTAGGTGTGGCTGTAGGTGTGGGGTGTAGGTATGGCTGTAGGTGTGGCTGTAGGTGTGGCTGTAGGTGTGGCTGTAGTGTGGGTGTAGGTATGGCTGTAGGTGTGGGTGTAGGTATGGCTGTAGGTGTGGCTGTAGGTGTGGCTGTAGGTGTGGCTGTAGGTGTGGCTGTAGGTGTGGGTGTAGGTGTGGGTGTAGGTGTGGCTGTAGGTGTGGTGTAGGGCTGTAGGTGTGGCTGTAGGTGTGGGTGTAGGGTGGTGGGGTGTAGGTGTGGCTGTAGGTGTGGGTGTAGGTGTGGCTGTAGGTGTGGGTGTAGGATATGGCTGTAGGTGTGGCTGTAGGTGTGGGTGTAGATATGGCTGTAGGTGTGGTGTAGGTGTGGCTGTAGGTGTGGCTGTAGGTGTGGGTGTAGATATGCTGTAGGTGTGGCTGTAGGTGTGGGTGTAGATATGGCTGTAGGTGTGGCTGTAGGTGTGGGTGTAGGTGTGGCTGTAGGTGTGGGTGTAGGTGTGGCTGTAGGTGTGGGTGTAGGTATGGTGTAGTATGGTGTAGGTGTGGGTGTAGGTGTGGCTGTAGGTGGGTGTAGGTGTGGCTGTAGGTGTGGGTGTAGGTGTGGCTGTAGGTGTGGCTGTAGGTGTGGGTGTAGGTGTGGCTGTAGGTGTGGCTGTAGGTGTGGGTGTAGGTGTGGCTGTAGGTGTGGCTGTAGGTGTGGGTGTAGGTTGGCGTAGGTATGGCTGTAGTGTGGCTGTAGGTGTGGGTGTAGGTGTGGCTGTAGGTGTGGCTGTAGGTGTGGCTGTAGGTGTGGGTGTAGGTGTGGGCTGTAGGTATGGGTGTAGGTGTGGCTGTAGGTGTGGTGTGTAGGTGTGGCTGTAGGTGTTGGGCTGTAGGTGTGGGTGTAGGTTGTGGCTGTAGGTGTGGGTGTAGGTATGGCTGTAGGTGTGGCTGTAGGTGTGGGTGTAGGTGTGGCTGTAGGTGTGGGTGTAGGTGTGGGTGTAGGTGTGGCTGTAGGTGTGGGTGTAGGTGTGGTGTAGGTTGGCTGTAGGTGTGGCTGTAGGTGTGGGTGTAGGTGTGGCTGTAGGGGGTGTGGGTGGTGTAGGTGGTGGGTGGTGAGGTGTGGCTGTAGGGGGGTGTGGCTGTAGGTGTGGCTGTAGGTGTGGCTGTAGGTGTGGGTGTGGGTGTGGGTGTAGGTGTGGCTGTAGGTGTGGGTGTAGGTGTGGCTGTAGGTGTGGGTGTAGGTGTGGGCTGTAGGTGTGGCTGTAGGTGTGGCTGTAGGTGTGGCTGTAGGTGTGGCTGTAGGTGTGGCTGTAGGTGTGGGTGTAGGTGTGGCTGTAGGTGTGGTGTAGGTGTGGCTGTAGGTGTGGGTGTAGGTGTGGCTGTAGGTATGGCTGTAGGTATGGGTGTAGGTGTGGTGTAGGTGTGGCTGTAGGTGTGGCTGTAGGTGTGGCTGTAGGTGTGGCTGTAGGTGTGGGGTAGGTGTGGCTGTAGGTGTGGGGTGTAGGTGTGGCTGTAGGTGTGGCTGTAGGTGTGGCTGTAGGTGTGGGTGTAGGTGTGGCTGTAGGTGTGGGTGTAGGTGTGGCTGTAGGTATGGCTGTAGGTGTGGCTGTAGGTGTGGGTGTAGGTGTGGGCTGTAGGTATGGCTGTAGGTATGGGTGTAGGTGTGGGTGTAGGTGTGGCTGTAGGTGTGGCTGTAGGTGTGGCTGTAGGTGTGGCTGTAGGTGTGGGTGTAGGTGTGGCTGTAGGTGTGGGTGTAGGTGTGGCTGTAGGTGTGGCTGTAGGTGTGGGTGTAGGTGGGTGTATGTGGAGGCAGGCAGATTAGGGATAGTAAACAAATAGTGCTGGAACTCAATATTTTTGTTGTTGTGTCAGTGGAAGAACTGGTGCAACATTTTAACTCAGAAAAGCAACTACAATTCACTAAACATCAACTAATAAATCAACACTCTTCATTCTCACTACAGCAGACCAATGAAGCAAAAGTGCTTGAAGCAATAAATTAACCAAAGCCACAGTAAGGATCTCTTTCACATAAACGCAGCCTTTTTGAAACGAAATAAAAACACTTTTGTAAAGCCTCTGATGCACCAGATCAATTTGTCTATTCAGAGTGGACAATTCCCCACACCTTGGAAACAGGCAAGAGTTATGCCAATACTTAAGTCAGGAACACCAGACCAGGCAATTATCTTGCCTGTATTCTCAAAGGTGTTACAGTCAGCTTATGGCTTTTATACAATCAAATAATATTTTACACACATTACAATTTGGCTTCCGTCCCCAATTCTCAACCGAAACGGCAAATTGCTTGTTTGTGGAGCAACTCAAACCCTAACCCTAACATTAACATTAACATTAACACCTGCGCTGCACCTGCGCTGTAGTTTTATCTGAAACAGCGCAGTGTTTTCCGCCCGGGGTAACAAATGCTGCTGAAGCTCTAGTTCTCTAACTGCATAGAGATCTAATAGTTGACCCCATGAAAGGTTAAGGATCAGGAGGATCAGGACATAGAAGCTATGTGTTTGAGGTTTCGGATGGACCCAAAGTCTTTGAGTCTCCTTTTTGTCACAAGAACAGTCCACGTTGTAAACGACATGAGTGGTTTTGCAGTTTGCTTTAAAGTATCTGCATATAGGCTTCTTTTTGGTGAAAACCTAACATTGCATATTCTACTGTCCAGTTATCATGAAACAAAGGTATTTTAGGAAACAGGTGCAGTGTAGATGGCCGTCGCTGCCAGAAGTAAAGAGTAATTAAAAAACATCTGCAAATGGAAAAAAACAAAAACTAATTGTACCCCTCACCTTAACTGAGTGTATTTTCTCCAGTTCAGTTTTACTCAAATCTAAAAGCTTCTTGACTGCAGAGCAAAAGTGTAGTGCCTCATTTGAAAGCTAAGACCTACAAAAGTATCATCACTTTTTTGTCATGATATCTCCATGTTGTTGTCACATTTTTGTTGAGTTTTGTTACTTTTGTGGCTTTTTTGTTGTTTTTTTCATCCTCGTTTGTGTCGCTACATTGATGCTGTTTTGTTGTTGACGCTTTTAGATTTGGGTAAAGCCAAACTGGAGAAAATGCGCCCGGTTCAGGTGGGTGTTAAGAGGTTATAGTTTACTTCAGTCAGAATGATTCAAAATAAATGCTGTAGATGGGTTTGTTATTTTCATGTTCATCAGAAAAAAACAGAGTTTCTATCACGGCCCCTGAGCGTGTGCGTGTGTGCGTGTGTGTGTGTGTGAGGGGAGGGGGGGGGGGGGGGGGAGCCTATAACAGCAGCTCCTCAGCCTCCACGCTCAGAGGCGGAGGAGACACACGGAGCTCGCACCTCCAGGCCCGAGCGCACAACCCCACGAAACCTGCGCTAAAACCTCACGGGACCTTCCAGAACTTTCCAGAACCTCTTCAGCGAGTCACGGCCCAACACGGACTCCCCCGCGCGTCTCTGGAGCTCTGCGCCTCAAAGGGAGATGTTTGGTGACTCCGCGGATGGAGAACGTTCTGAATTGATGATCTCGTGTCTGTGGACCATGAAGCGCTCGTGTCTGCGCGCGCGGACATGGCCCTGAGCTGCGTTTTGTTGTGATTTTGTGTGGATAAACTCTGACGCCTCTGCGGAAGCTTCTGCGGACCATGGCGCGGTGTCGCCTTCTGCCGCTGCTGCTGCTGCTGTTCGCCTGGAGTCACGCGCGTCACGGGGGCTCGTGCGCGGAGTTGCACGCGCGCAGACGCCGGGCGGACGCTTCGGGACGGGAACACGGCGGCGCAGACGCTTCGGTTCCCGACACGCTGACGGAGCACATGCGGAAGCTCTACGCAAAATACGCACGGCCCGGGCACGCGTTCAAGGACGGGAATACCGTGCGCAGCTTCAAGGCGCACTGGGGTAAGTCAGATGCCCTCCCGTCCTCCTGTACAGCGAGTGGACTTTGTCACTTAAAGGAGTGGGTTTCCTTTTCTCGTGCCATTGTGCGCCAAAGCCATGCGTAATGCGTAAAAGCGCCCGAACAGAGGTGGTTACAGTTAATTGTCTGTCTGTCTGTCTGTCTCTCTCTCTGTCTCTCTCTGTGACAGGAGAACCCTGGTTGTTAGCTTTAGACTAACAACCAGGGCTTGACATTAACTTTTTTGGTCACCGGCCACTGTGGCTAGTGGTTTTCAAAAGGTTTACAAGCCACCAACTAATTTCACTAGCCAAAACTAAAATATAATAGATTAACATTGAAAACCTAATGTAAAAGAAATCAACAATAAAAGACTGCTTATTTTAAATGTATTGCTGTTATGTCATACTGTAGCAAGTTCATTGAGTCCTAGCACTGATAATATATGTGTTCATTTTGTCACCACTGTTTTTGCAGCAGTGGGAACAGTACATGACTCCCTTAGCGTCATCGTAGAACAGCCATTCTCTATTTTTCATTGAACGTCCTTTCTTTTCCTTTGTCTCATCATCGTTTCTTTGTGCATCCTCCTCCACTATTCTCTTTGTGTTCTGGCTTTTTAACTCCTTATACGTCTCCACATCTTCCTTAAAACTTTCCTGGAAGGAGCTATTTCCAGCCGAGCGGGCTCTGAAGGAAGACCAATCATAAACCGTGCTCTCCAGGCAGTGCTCATGGGAGTTGTACAGTTACTACAGTTACTCTGTAGCTTTACAGAGTAACGCATATCAATGAGAGAACAAATGGATACGTTTAACCGTGGCTAGTTATCAAGACGGCTTTACCACAGACAAAATCTGCCCGTATATGGCGAGAGCTTCATGTCGAGCCCTGCTGACAACAAATAGCTAAGCTCAACCAGGCTTTACACGTGAGGAGGGGAAACGAGCGTCATGTTTTTGTCTTACCTTTGACTAAATGTGATTTGGATGAAACGTGTCACTGACTGAAACTACTTTGTTTTCTGTGTTTTGTGTCTCAAGCACTAAAATTAAAAATGTTCTGACCAGTCTTCACAAAGCTGACCTCTTCGGTCACTCGATGGTTTTGAAGATTCTAAATCTGCAGCTTCAGCTAAATAGAGAACGAGAGCCGAGGCCGGTTTCGACTCGTTACTATTATTATAATTCTTCAATATTTATTTGTTGTTGTTGTCATTTTAACAAGGCACATTGCAATGTCACAATTAAAGTACAGAGTCAAACAGAACTTAACCTCTTAAACCCCACCGTATCCGAGCATGTTTTCTACAGTTCAGCTTTACCCAAATCTAAAAGCTTCTCGACTGGAGCTCACAGCCTATTGGCCAGAGTATCGTCAAATTTTAACGCTAAGAACAACAAAACTTTCCTAGCATTGTCGCCACTTTTTCGTCATATTTTCGTTGCATTTTGTCACTTTTTCGTGGCTCTCTTGATGCTTTTTTTGCTGCCTTTTCACCCTCATTCACTTCTCATTTTTGTCGCTATTTTAGCACTTTTTTCAAGAAGCTTTTGGATTTGAGTAAAGCTGAACTGGAGAAAATGTGCTGGGTTCAGGTGGGGGTTAAGAGGTTAATTCACTGTCATACATATGGGTATCAGAACGCCTTGAGAACAACAAAAGAACAATACTTCTAAAAAGTATTTTTCTAAAATATTAAAAGAAAGGGGCTACAGAATAATGTCACAGTATGTAAATGTCCACATAAGCCTCCATTGTCCATTAGAAATGTTCAATGTTAAGGGATGAACTATAGTTTCACATAGCTCAACATTGGTCCCCATACAGCCTGAAATTGCCTCGACTTCCTCTCATTCTATTAAAAGTAGCCAGAACCCATGAGTCTGAAGAACATTTGTGAGATTGTTTTGCTATTTTACTGTCATTATTAGGCCTGAGCGGAACAAGGGTCTATTATAATCGCAACACAGTGCTCGGAGTGCACTGTACCGAGGTACAGGGCCATCTGATGCTGCTTATGAAATCAAAAAAGATTTTGGGCTCACTATTATTCACATGGAGAGGATAAAATGTAGTTTTGATGTTTACTGACAAAGATTAAAGGTCCTATATCATGCAAAATCGACTTTTTGGAGCTTTTAGCCATGTTGTTATGCTATTTCCTTATCAAAAACACCCCCAGAGCGGTTTTTGGCTTCATTCACGCAGTTCTAAGTAATCCTCCTGAATCCTGCTCTCTGAGCAGCTGCTCCGCCCTCTCCTGGTAAACCACTGAGCTGTTCAGTTGTGTCGTCACAGCGGAACGGAAGTGCTCTACGTCTCTAATGTAATGCCTTACGGCCTGATTTTTATTTATAAAACAGCTTTTTTTTTTTTTTTTTTTTTTTTTTTAAAAAAAAAAAAAAAAAAAAAACAGCAACCCTCCGAAGCGTCTGTGCTGTCCCACGACGCTAATCAAGCGCACCCACGGCTGGAGGAGCCATGGATCCCAGCATAAGTGTTGTTTTTGAAGACTGAGCTCTTTCTAACCTACTCTGGACACCGCCTGCTCTTTTTTCTTACCGATAATACCACGGATGCGCGTTTGGCTACGAGAGGAACAGGGCTATTCAACCTTCCTAAAGAAGAGTGCACTCGCCAGAAGTTGGAATTTCTTTCCGGGATTAAGCTAGCTACTATATCAACCAACCTGATGGATGCTTGGTGAACCTTGGCCAGAATCAAAGTGGATTAACTTTTATAACTTTTATAACCAACGCGATCTCATGGGAGTCCAAACTGAGCGGTGAGTCAATCAAAACGCATGTTAGCGTGTGTGTTAGCGTGTGTGTTAGCCATTTATGAAACTGCTTTGCACATGTCAACTCCTTATAACTGCATTATGTGAAGTAACTTCACTTTTTGCAGCGATATTTATATTTATAATACTGTAAATGTGGAATGAGCAGAGAGAGGGGCGGAGTTAACTGAATCGAAGCGTCTTATCTTCCGGGTAGGGAAAATACCCCCCAAAAATACTTATATTTCTCTCAAAAATGAGTACTCCATAGTGATAGAGGTACAATATATCATACACACTAAAAAATGCTGGGTTATTTTAACAACCCAACTGCTGGGTTATGGCTGTTGGGTCATTTTGTTGGGTTATTTTCAAAGAGTTGGGTTGTTTTTTTCCTACCCAGCAGGTTGGGTCAAAACCACTGAGCTCAACTGTCAGCAGCGGCCATTACTGCTCCTCCACCTCCTCCGATTGAACCGATTGAAACTGCTCATAAAGGTATTTATACATGTTTTTATTTGATTAGTCTGTCATAAAGAGTCAGTATTTATCCAAATGAAACTGATTAGGCACAAATAATTAATCAATTTGGTTTTAGCTTTGTGTTTCCCTAACACCTTGTTAGCATCTGTCGTAGAAGAGAAAGGGTTAAAGTCACGTCTTTGGACGAGCTGTAGCTAAAAAACGATTCAACACAGAGGTGTGTAGTTAAATAATCCTGACAGAGGACACTTCACTCTCTGTCCCAGTTTTTATTTTGTGTTGATAGGACAAGTATTGACGGAAATAATGAGGGCTAAAGGTAGTTAAAATAATCGGTTATGATATCCTATTTAATATAATGCGACAACCGTTAGCTAATGCTAACGCTAATGCTAATGCTAACGCGAACTCTTTCTTAAACAGTGTTTGTCAGTGTCTTATCTCTGCTGTTGTTTCTTACATAATGCCTTTACTAATTTATTATGGTTAAAAGGATGAGGAGATGAGCAGCAACAGCAGAGGAGAGAAGGAGAGGCTCAGATATGGGAGAAACAGAGAAAAGTGTTAACAGTTTTCAGTTAGGATATTTTAAAGCCTCTGTCCTGTGTGTTTCAGATCAACTTTACCCTCTCCACGTGGGACCTCCAGAACTGATAAATGCCACTAAAGCTTTACAGGTAAGCAGCAGTTTTATAATGATCAAAAATGTTTTATTCTCTGTTTAATTCATTTGCTAAAATACAAACGTGTGTTAATGTGTGTCCTACAGAAAACAAACTCTCCTGAGCTCTTCCACTGTCTGTCTGAAGATCATCATCTGCATCACTGGACACCAGCCCCAGTAAGTGCAGTATATTTTTTACAAAATATAACATGACCCTTTATAGTTTTAGACCAAACACAAATGTAATGTTTCTCTTCCAGTGGAATCTTCAGCTCAGTGGAAGTGTCCGCCTGCCTCTGAGACGATGCCTCTGTTACTTCACCAAGGTAAGGTCTTACATTATACTGTCACTGTCTTATGGGAAGGTTGGTGTCCCTGGTGGAGTAATGGTTACCAGGTATTGGATTTCATCTGTGACAATGTCTCTCTTTATTTCCACAGTGGTCTCTGCTGCTGTAGACTGCAGTGTCCTCAGCCCTGTCCCTGCTGTGACTGAACTGTCCTCCGCCCTGTCCCAGCCCTGTCTCATGCTCTGTCTCCTGCTGCAGTGTCCCCAGCCCTGTCTCCTGCTTCAGACTGAACTTTTCCCAGCCCTCTCCCTGCTTCAGACTGAACTGTCCACAGCCTTGTCTCTGACTCTGAAAAAGGACCACTTCACCAAAATACAGCAAGTACAATATGGACAATGGGGGACTTTCCTTAGGCTTGTTAACAACCAAATTAATTATTTGCTGCTGATGATGTTGTGTTAAACAATTATGTTCTGCTTTTGTAAGAAATAAAGTTTCTAAAACAGCACTGGGGTGATCATTACAAATTAACCCAATCATTGCGTAAAATTAAGAATAAACAACCCAACGGTCGGTTAAAAATATTAACCCAACTGTTGGGTTAAAAAATAACCCAACAGTTGGGTCAAAATAACCCAACGTTGGGTCGGACCAACTTTGACCCAACATTGGGTTAAAAGTTGGGTTACTTTTAACCCAGCATTTTTTAGTGTGTATATATGCCTATACTTTACTTTGGAATGGCTAAAATAGCATGATACAGATCCTTTAATGGCACATCAGGGCAATAAAATGTCCTGATGTGCTGCAATGGAGTCCGATGCGACTTGCGGCTTTAATTAAATATTAATTAATTTAATTAAATATTATATTGTAAAGTTCTCCGTAATGACGCCTCTGGAACGACCTGCCGGAGGATATATATATATATATATATATATATATATATATATATATATATATATATATATATATATATGGACGTATGATGCGGGGCGTATTGTTTTAAATGTTGTAATCTGTAAAGCACTTTGTGATACCTTTCAGTATGAAAAGTGCTTTATAAATAAAGTTTGATGGTGACCGTGTCCTGTTCTCCACAGGCTCCCTGGGCTCCCGGCGGCTGCAGCTCTTTAACCTGACGTCACTGAGAAGCTCCGAGTCTGTGCTGTCGGCCACACTGCACTTCCTCCCTGGGGAGCAGCCTCACCGCGGCTCATCCCTGGAGCTGCACGTGTGGAGCTTCAGCTCGGCCGCAGGTCGCGCTCTGGGCCACGTGCGCTTCGACCTGTCGCACGTGCACGCTCGCCGAGGGGCGTGGCAGTGGAGGGACATGACGCGCTTGGTCAACGCCGTGGCAGGGCGAGCGGAGCAGCTGCTGATCGCGGTGCAGCTGGAGTCGCACAAACTCCCACTAGAGTTAAAGCAGCCGCCCTACATCCTGCTGTACGCCAACGACTCGGCCGTATCTGAGCCCGAGGGCGTGGTCAGCACCCTGCAGGGCCACCACCTGCCCAACGCCACGCTTCAGCAGCAGCTCCACAACCAAAGCAGAACACCGCCCCGACACAGGCGCTCCGTCAACCTGCTGTCCCCGCTGCAGAACAACGAGCTGCCAGAGGGAGAGTACCCGAGACAGGAGTACCCAGGTCAGGAGAACCTGGGACAGGAGTACCCGGAGCAGCAGCATCCATACGACCCGAGGAACTGGGACAAAAACACCCCAAAAGACTTACCAAACCAGCGCAGGGCCAAGAAGAAGAGCCGTAAGGAGGGCAAACAGAAGGTGGCGCTGCTGCAGTTCGACGAGCGCACCATGAAGAAGGCGCGGCGGAAGTGGGCGGAGCCTCGGGGCTGCTCGCGCCGGTACCTGAAGGTGGACTTTGCGGATATTGGCTGGAGCGACTGGATCATCTCCCCCAAAGCGTACGACGCCTTCTACTGCGCAGGCTCCTGCCACTTCCCCATGAACAAGGTATTATTACCCCACGTCACATACGTGTGCACATCCACGTACATGTGCACATCCACATACATGTACATGTGCACGTGCACATCCACATACATGTGCACATCCACATACATGTGCAGATCCACATACATGTTCACATCCACATACATGTGCAGATCCACATACATGTGCACATCCACATACATGTGCACATCCACATACATGTGCACATCCGCATACATGTGCACATCCGCATACATGTGCACATCCGCATACATGTGCACATCCACATACATGTGCACATCCACATACATGTGCACATCCACGTACATGTGCACATCCACGTACATGTGCACATCCACATACATGTGCAGATCCACATACATGTGCATATATGCATGTACATGTGCACATCCACGTACATGTGCATATATGCACGTACATGTGCACATCCACATACATGTGCACATCCACATACATGTGCACATCCACGTACATGTGCACATCCACATACATGTGCACATCCACATACATGTGCATATATGCACGTACATGTGCAGATCCACGTACATGCTCAGATCCACATACATGTGCACATCCACATACATGTGTGACACAGACACAGGACTTTATTAACCATATTGTTATTTCCTCCAAACCGTGTGAAGCTGAAGGCTGTTGACGTGTCCCAGGTAATGGCCATGTTTGTAAGGACAGGAAGTCCACGCTCTAAATCAGAAATCCATTATCCAGAAGTACAAGGTGCTCAGGGCTCAGAGACGTTGTGTAAACCAGATTTATCAAAGGGTTTATGGACTGATGAGATCAGAGGGACTGATGAGATCAGAGGGACTCTGGATGGACTGATGAGATCAGAGGGACTCTGGATGGACTGATGGATGAGCTCATGGCCCCAGCTGGGTCGAGGAGGGGCAGTGGTTTGGGCATGTATTAGTAAGGATGTTCGGTTTCCTCTACCACTAAAAACATGTATAGGTCAGGATGAATGAGAGTGTGTTTGAGAGCGCGCATGTGGACGACGGATGGAAAAATCCAGTGTAGCGTGTTTACATGCATGAGACCCATGTATGTACATTAACATGTCCCGACCAACTAAACCAATAAATAAATACAATGAGTTAGTTAGGACTATAACTATTAACTGTGAAGCACTTTGTGTATGAATTGTGCTCTACAAATAAACTTGCCTTGCCTCTCATATCTACTACCAGTTTGTATGTTGCTTCTACAAGGAGCAGGACAAAGTCCATCAGAGTCACTCAAGTCTGAGCTCATCAGTCTATAAACCCTTCGATAAACCTTTAGACCCAGTTTAAACATGTCATGTGTCTTGATCCAGAGTGGTCAAGTTTCCACTTTTCTCACATTGCAGATGTTTCTGAGCATTGAACGTCTGGACACTTCGGGTACAGCTGCTGAAAATGACTGTGTGATCATGGATTCTTCTGTCTGTGACAGTTATTTCTTCTGTAAACTTACTTCTTAAGAACTTGGCAGCAAAGCGTTTGATGGTTCTGGCCCGGTCTAAATATTTTTAAGTTTGTATGTTGCATCTCTTTATCTTTATCTTTATTATGGATCCCCATTAGTTATTACCGCAGCAATAACTATTCTTCCTGGGGTCCACATAAAACGGAACAAACATGTACAATAACACACTAGTCCATATGTAAACAAAGTAGCTTAAACTGACATTATCAGTTACAAGTAGAATTTCCAGTTACATCATAGAAATTGAAAATGTACCGTGTCTTAAATACACACAAATACAATTTAAGCAGAAACAAGCGTGACTTTGGCAAGTACTTATAAACTTTAATTCTTTAGAATAATGTCCTTCATAAGTTTTTTTTTTTTTTAACTTTCTTAACTTCTTTTTAAATGTCTCCTCTTTACTGATCTGTGTTAAATATGGAGGCAGATGATTCCACACTGATAGAGCTCTAAACAACACTGACTTCTTCAAAGCATTCGTTTGTGGTATAGGTAGTGAGTAATGCATTAGAACTGCATCTTATTAGAACTGCATCTTATGGTACCCAGGTGTATCTTTAGTCAGAGTCAGCTGATTGTAAAGACAGACAGGTTCTTTAGTCAATGAGAGCTTTTTGATAAACTGAGCCAGTTTACAGGTCGTTCTTTGCTGCACTGTGAACCAGGACAGTCTGCTGTGCATCACTTCGACATGTTCTCTCATGGAGCAATTTAAAGCCAATCTTGCAGCTCTATTTTGTGTGAGCTGAATTTGGTTAAGATCTTGTTTGGCGGCAGATGACGAGACTAATGGACAATAGGGTTAGGGTTTGACACCATTGTCAGCTCCTCTTGAAGGACTGTAGTTAACTCTGTTAAGTTACCAGCAGATAAATAAATGGTAATATCTCTCTGACCAGCTTTCAATAGTTTATGAGTTTTCAGCGTCTGACATGTCTTTTCCTTACAGTTTTGTTTAGAAACAGCATAATAACTCAGACCTGCTTTTGGCCAGGCTTCCTCTTGTTACAAAGATGGGACACTTAAATCCAACTGCCCTCAGCTTCACACCGTTTGGACTTTGAACATGTGGAGAAAAATAACCTGGCGTAATAATTATACACATGGTGCTCATATTCACACGCATGTATTATATCCTGTGTGGGCGGGTCCAAGCGGAGGGCAGTGTTTGGATACAACATAACTCACATGCCACAGTAATCCCCCTGGAATCCACCGCTGCCAGAAAAACACGCTGGAGGATATTGTATATGTTTTAGGTTGATGTAGGAGCAGACACAAAGCTCCCAGACACAGGGAGAACACGAACTGCACCGAATGCAGTCGAACCTGAGACACGGACAGTTTGTCATAAGTGTTTCCTGCAGATTTCATCAGAACAAAGCGCTTTTGATCCTCCCAGTGAGCGGGGGCCCAGGGCAGTGGGCACCTCCCTGAACTCCCCTCCACACACACACACACACACACACACACACACACACACACACACACACGGCTGTCATCATAAGGATTGTTTCTTTCTCAGCCGTCGACAATAATGAGCCTAAACCTGTGTTTCTGTTTTCTTCATGCAATAAAGTGACTTGATGGTTTCACCTACAATTTTTTTTTTTTTTTGCCAATTATTTCCAAATATTTTTCATATATTTCGCCCAAACCCCCCGCCTCCATATTTCTCAATATTTTTTATACCAATTTTTTCTTATTTTTTGCCACAATTTCTCCCAATTTTTTACCAAAATATAATCTTTATAATCTGCTGTTGGTCCAGGGAAAGCAAGGAAAGTGATTTGGTTGTTTCACCTCAAATAAATTAAAAATAATTTCCCCCCCATTTTTTTCACATTATTTTGCCCCATTTTCCCCAAATTATTCACGCATACATTTTTCAGCAAAATAAATATAATAAATATGTTTCAGCTGGAAGGGTTTAAGACCTTAACATACAAATACATTTCAATTAAAATGCCTTTAACATTGAGGACTTTATTTTGGCACGAATAATCCAATGACAATGACGCTCCGTAGAAACAATGGAATAGCACAGTAAATCACTTCCTGTTGTGTCTTTCCAGGCGCTGAAGCCTTCGAACCACGCCACCATCCAGAGCATCGTTCGTGCGGTGGGCGTGGTCCCGGGAGTCCCCGAGCCCTGCTGCGTCCCCGAGAAGATGTCCGCCCTCAGCATCCTCTTCTTCGACGAGCAGGCCAATGTGGTGCTCAAGGTCTACCCCAACATGAGCGTGGACAGCTGTGCCTGCCGCTAACAAACATCATCACACCAACAGGCCAACGCGGAGCTCAAGGTCTTCCCCAACATCACCAAACCAACAGGCCAACGCGGAGCTCAAGGTCTACCCCAACATCACCAAACCAACAGGCCAACGCGGAGCTCAAGGTCTTCCCCAACATCACCAAACCAACAGGCCAACGCGGAGCTCAAGGTCTACCCCAACATCACCAAACCAACAGGCCAACGCGGAGCTCAAGGTCTTCCCCAACATCACCAAACCAACAGGCCAACATGGTGCTCAAGGTCTACCCCAACATCACCAAACCAACAGGCCAACGCGGAGCTCAAGGTCTACCCCAACATCACCAAACCAACAGGCCAACGCGGAGCTCAAGGTCTTCCCCAACATCACCAAACCAACAGGCCAAAGTGGTGCTCAAGGTCTTCCCCAACATCACCAAACCAACAGGCCAACGCAGAGCTCAAGGTCTACCCCTACATCACCAAACCAACAGGCCAACACGGTGCTCAAGGTCTACCCCAACATCACCAAACCAACAGGCCAACATGGAGCTCAAGGTCTTCCCAAACATCACCAAACCAACAGGCCAACATGGAGCTCAAGGTCTTCCCAAACATCACCAAACCAACAGGCCAACATGGAGCTCAAGGTCTTCCCAAACATCACCAAACCAACAGGCCAACATGGAGCTCAAGGTCTTCCCAAACATCACCAAACCAACAGGCCAACATGGAGCTCAAGGTCTTCCCAAACATCACCAAACCAACAGGCCAACATGGAGCTCAAGGTCTTCCCAACATCACCAAACCAACAGGCCAACATGGAGCTCAAGTCTTCCCCAACATCACTAAACCAACAGGCCAACACGGAGCTCAAGGTCTACCCCAACATCACCAAACCAACCGGCCAACGCGGAGCTCAAGGTCTACCCCAACATCACCAAACCAACAGGCCAACGCGGAGCTCAAGGTCTACCCCAACATCACCAAACCAACAGGCCAACATGGAGCTCAAGGTCTTCCCCAACATCACCAAACCAACCGGCCAACGCGGAGCTCAAGGTCTACCCCAACATCACCAAACCAACAGGCCAACGCGGTGCTCAAGGTCTACCCCAACATCACCAAACCAACAGGCCAACGCGGAGCTCAAGGTCTACCCCAACATCACCAAACCAACAGGCCAACATGGAGCTCAAGGTCTTCCCCAACATCACCAAACCAACAGGCCAACACGGTGCTCAAGGTCTACCCTTGAGCACCGCTGCATGTGTCGCTAACATTATGCTGTTAAATCTTCAAAGACATCAACACAACAATGGTCAACACAAATCAGCAAAACGTTACCGTAGGACAGTAGATTAGCCGTTACATCAGCTAATCTACGCCACCTGAACACTCCACAAGCAAAAACTGATCCAAAATCGTGATCCTTGGGAGGAGTCGGACTAGCAAAACTATGGACCTACCCAAGATGGCCATTCTGCAAAATTAAGGACCTACCTAAGATGGCCATTTTGTAAAACTATGGACGTACCCAAGTTGTCCGCTCAGGAAAAAGCAGCAAAAATGATGAAGAAGCCAAACTTGTCAGTACCAACATGAACCTGTCTCTGGATTTTCACATTTTTATATTAAACTCTGAAGTATTGTTTTATTTTGTCAAAAGCTGAAGGAAGAAATTAACTCTGGGACTGGAGCGGGTTCCTAAGGCTGGACAGTTCAGACAAAGATCATTACTGCTCGATTTATAATTATATTAATCTTTACAAATGTCCATGGATAATGAAGAGACAAATATGAATTATCAAAGTGAAGTTTTATACTGAATATATCTGTACTTTATAGTGGCTCAAAGTATATTTTTCTATTTAAAGTTTTTTTTTTTTAAGTTTACAGCTTCATAAAATGATGTTAGTAAAGTTGATGTCGTATTTATTCAGAAATATATGATTTTTTATACAAAACCCTTGTCTTTTAATGTTTTGTTGAGCTGTTTTTTGTTGTTGACACATGTATAAAATGCTCTGCTGTCCCCTGGTGGCCACAAACGGGTTAAACTCCAAGATTCAGTGACCGTTTTATTTCGTTTACATTCATGAAGAGAACAAACATAACATTGACAAACTAAAATTAATAAGGAACTTATTCGTTCTTATGTAGACTTTGGAATGTTGTACGTTGTCATGGAGATTCGCTGTGGTGCATCTCTGTCAGACTGTAGAGTCCAAATGCATTATGTGAAATATGACTACAGTAAATTGCTGGCTGCCAACAGCTTACCTTTTCTGCAAGTAGAATTCTTGTGTGTTTACAAACACACAAAAATCCATCTTGAACCACTCCCACCTTCCCCATTTGAGATGAAACCAAAAGGTTTGGGACAAATAGATACTGACAGTACTGACCATACTGTCAGTTAGGATCTCCTTTATATTTCTATGGTGAAGAGTATTTCTTTTTCCATTTTGGTTTCCCTCCAGAGCTTCCAACGTGACCATTTACGGGTATTCACAGAGACGCTGTTTGTACCCATTGTAAAGTTTATAGTTCAATGCTGCTTTAATGACATCTGGTAACAGGGATTTTTCCGACTTGAGAATGACGACATCAGAGCATTCAGCTGAATAAAGTAGTTTGTAAACAAACAGCTAATTCTACAACAGTTAGCTAATAAGATGCTAACATTTCTTCACAGCTTGTAATTCAAAACACGGCTGGGACCAAAAGTGACGTTCACGTCACTGATGCAGTGGTTTGTTAAAGTTTCTCCACTGGGAGGCACCTCGAGTTCACATGTTAGAATTACCAGTTCGAGCGGCTCCAAGGGATTGTTCCAAGTTGGAGGCTCGAAAATTTACAAATGCTCAGTCTCTTATTACCTGTTGGTTTCCTCCTTCTGTTAATGAAACAGGATTTAGGGTTAGGATCAGAATTGTTTTTATTGCCAACATGAAACATAAAACATACAGTGCCTCTCGAAAGTACTAATACACCTTGAACTTTTGCACATTTTGTCATGTTTACAACCATAAACATAAAGATTTTATTTTGAAATGTTTACTGAAAGTTCACACACAAGTAACAGACAACTGTGAAGTGAAAGCAAAATGATACATGAGTCTGTTTTTTCTTTTTTTTTTTTATAGAAAAGTGAAAAGTGGGGCGTGCATAAGTATTCATACAGCATTTTCTGAGTGCATTAAATTGCCTTTATAACATTCCTAATGACTGCAGAATGTTCACACCTTGCCCTAACCATTAAATAGAGGCCACCTGTGTGTAATCTACTCTCAGTATAATTCCAGCTGTTCTGTGAGGGCCTCAGAGCTATGGTCAGAGTGTATTGGTCACTAAACAACATCATGAAGGCCAAGGAGCTCACCAGAGAGGTCAGGGATAAAGCTGTGGAGAAGTTTAAAGCAGCGTTATACAAAGGGAGCACTGTTCAATCCATCATTCAGAAATGGAAAGAGTATAGCACCACTGCAAACTTACCAAGACACGGCCGTCCACCTAAACTAACAGACCGAACAAGGAGAGCACTGGTCAGAAATGCAAGTGCCCCAAGATAACTCTGGAGGAGCTGCGACGTACTGCCGCTGAGCTGGGGGAATCTGTACATGGGACAACTATAAGTCGTACTCTACACAAATCTGGCCTTCATGGACGAGTGGCAAGAAGAAAGCCATTATTGAAAGGAGGCCATAAGAAATCCTGTTTGAAGTTTGCTAGAAGTCATATGGAGGACACAGCTACCATGTGGAAGAAGGTGCTTTGGTCAGATGAGACAAACATTGAACTTTTTGGCCCAAATGCAAAACGTTATGTATGGAGCAAACCTAACACTGCTCATCGTCCTGAGTGCACCATCCCCAGTGTCAAATATGGTGGGGGGAGCATCATGCTATGGGGCTGCTTTTCCTCAGCGGGGACTGGGAAGATTGTAAGAATAGTTGGGAAGATGGATGGAGCCAAATACAGAGACATTTTGGAGGAAAACCTGCTGGAGTCAGCAAGAGAATTGAGGCTGAGGCGGAGATTCACCTTCCAGCAGGACAATGACCCTAAACACAAAGCTAAATCTACAATGGAATGGTTTAAAAACAAACATATTAATGTGTTAGAATGGCCCAGTCAAAGTCCTGACCTAAATCCTATTGAAAATCTGTGGAAAGACCTGAAAACTGCTGTTCACAAACGCTCTCCTTCTAATGTGACAGAGCTTGAGTTGTTTTGTAAAGAGGAATGGGCTAAAATGTCTCTACATGTGCAAACCTTGTAGTCATACCCCAGAAGACTTGCTGCTGTTATTGCAGCAAAAGGGGGTTCCACAAAGTATTAAGTCATGCTGTATGAATACTTATGCACGCCCCACTTTTCACTTTTGTATCATTTTGCTTTCACTTCACAGTTGTCTGTTACTTGTGTGTGAACTTTCAGTACAAAAATTCAAAATAAAATCTTTACATTTAGGGTTGTAAACATGACAAAATGTGCAAAAGTTCAAGGTGTATTAGTACTTTCGAGAGGCACTGTATAACACATAACTTAGATAAATAGTAAACTATAAAAACTTAAAATTAAGACCATAAGGGCATGCGTAAGAAGATTGGATTTAAACTATGATAAAGACATTAACAATTTGACACAGAACAACAGTGTGAGTGTATTTACAGATGTGCAGGTGCATTAAGTGTTAGCAGCAAATATAAGTGTGGACAGACCACATAGTGACATAGAGCAGTGCAAATGGCTGGAACAGGTTATTACATTTATGAGTCTGATACAGAGGTATTGGGTCTTTTTTTGTTCATGAGTCATATGTTTGTATAAAGAATATGGTTTATTTATTAAGTCTGATGTGTTCCGAAAATGCTTCTTCAAAAATATACAAATAAAACCATGTAAACTCTGAATGGGAGGAGGCTGTATTTACAATTATTTTTGGGGGTGCTTCAGGAACAATTTACATAATGTTGGAGTCATTTACCATATGAATGAATGAATTATGGATAAAACCCTGTAGTGTGGACAACCAAAAACAGTGTGAAAAGCATGTGATTTTCGCAATACTTTTAAGGCAGGAAAAATAATAATGATTATGGATAATAATGATTCATCAGTGATGTTTTTCCCCGAGTCGCCAGAGGTCGGAGATTTAACAGTTACCCATTGCCTGGTGCAATGCACATGACAGTTCAGTATACCGTAAGTTTCAACAAAGGTTCACACATATACATGTTATTTCTTAACATAGCTTGGCAAAGCATTAAATGAAAGCAATACACACATTAGTAGAAAACAAAGGAGGAGAATCAAAAGGCCAGAGGACAGTCCAAGCCTCACTGTGGACGGGGGCAATCTGGATCTCAGGTGCCTCCATCTTGTGGGGAAGACAGGAACTACAGTTCACTTGATAATTTCTTGTATAGCTTCTGACAGCTGCTCCCATGTTGGTGCAACAAATACATTCACGTTTTGTCATCAGCTCCTTCTGGCAGTCTGGAAACAGGACCCAGGTTTTCCTCTTCATCTGTGATGTTTGATTTCCTAATGTTCCAGGAAATAGGAAATAAGTTTTTCTTTTGATTTTTTTAAGTAAAATAGTTAAACTTATTCCACAAAATGTTCCACACACAGGCTCCCTGCTGTTAATGAGAAATTGACATTTTAGCCTCTGCTGTACCAAAAGTGAGCGCTCACTTTCCACAACCAATCTTTGATATACTCCTCCGGTGCAGCATGGAGTTTAGAAAACAACAGCAAGTAAGCTCAGCCTCCGGGTCTGTCGCTAAAGGCTAAAGCCTAAAGCCTATGTCTTTCTTGTCATCACTGCCGTGTTTTGGTCTTAAGACTCTAGTGTCTTATTTAGTCCTGGTTTAGTCCTGGGTTTACAAACTAGCGCCAGACTTGCACCAGGGCCTTGTGCAACTACACCACTGAGCAGTAAGCTGTCTAAACCAGTCCCGTAAATTGCCTTTTGTTATGTATGAATACCGGTAGCCTAATTATTACCATGTATGGTTAAGTCCATTTGAACCTAATATTTTAGGTTAAAATGGACACAAATCTCGTTTTTAAAGGCATGTCTTTTATTTTGGCCTGGTTCCAATAAAGGCCTGGTCTTCTATGCGCTTGAGTAAATAAAGGCCTTAGAGAATTTACGGTATGTACATGTGGCTCTGCTGAACTCTACATCCGAGGAGCTGAAGTGACCTGCCCCACCCTGACGAAGCTACAATCACCTGCTCCACCCTGAAGAAGCTACAATCACCTGCCCCGCCCTGAAGAAGCTACAATCACCTGCTCCACCCTGAAGAAGCTACAATCACCTGCTCCACCCTGAAGAAGCTACAATCACCTGCCCCGCCCTGAAGAAGCTACAATCACCAGCCCCGCCCTGAAGAAGCTACAATCACCTGCTCCACCCTGAAGAAGCTACAATCACCTGCTCCACCCTAAAGAAGCTACAATCACCTGCTCCACCCTGAAGAAGCTACAATCACCTGCCCCGCCCTGAAGAAGCTACAATCACCTGCCCCGCCCTGAAGAAGCTACAGTCACCTGCACCACCCTGAAGAAGCCACAGTCACCTGCATCACCCTGAAGAAGCTACAATCACCTGCCCCGCCCTGAAGAAGCCACAGTCACCTGCACCACCCTGAAGAAGCCACAGTCACCTGCATCACCCTGAAGAAGCTACAATCACCTGCTCCACCCTGAAGAAGCCACACAGATTTGGACAGAGGCAGAGCAGCGGAGGGTTAGAGCATATTTAATTATTTGTTTTCTAGATTAACAGGAATTAACAGGAGCCTCCTCTTAGTTTACATCACATTACACACATTTACAAGAGCAAACATGCTCCTGAAGACCAAGTCCAGAAGGTCCTCAGAATATCTCCAAATGTTCCTCAGAAGATCATCATGGGTTCCTCAGATGTTCCTCAGAAGTCCAGGTCCCAGCCCGAGAGCTCATCTGGGGGCTGATTTTCATCTGGAGGATAAGAGTCAAAGTGACTGTGGTCCAACGGCCCAGAGACCTGCAGAGACAAAGACAGGGCTGAGGTCTTGCACAAGGACACTGTGTCAGAGGTGTCAGTAACAAAGGAAATGTACTACATTTGAAAGATAAACACAACACTTGCTACTCCACGACATTTCTATAAAGACTACAAAGTGAAAAGTCCAACAATGCACACTAGGTGGCGCTGTGCAGATGTGCTGTCAATGCCTCGGACTCGCGACAAAGAAGGTTTGTCTTACTGAAAGGAGTTTTACTTTCTACTTTGAATACTTGAGTATTTACTACAGTTCTTTCACTTCAGTAATAATCTAGAATTAAACAGACATTGGGACTTGATGTGAAGAGCACTAACCACTGCGCCACTGTCACAAAAAGAAATCACTGACTCACTGATCTTCTGAATGAGATGGTGTCTCCTCTCACCTCTCTCCTCAGTGGCGACGGCAGCGTCCGCAGCTTCAGCTCCTCCCAGTTAAAACCGTTAAACCATCTGCAGAGGAACACGACACACTGAGAACAAAGTCTGAAGGTCTGAAGGTCTGAAGGTCTGAAGGACAGGAGCTCACCTATGCTTCTTGATGTCAGTGATGCCGTTCTTCATGTTTCCCAGTCGCTCTGAGGGGTTTTTCCTGAGAACATCGGGAGAGCATTAGGAAAACATCAGAGGAACAGCAGAGGAGGATCAGTGTCTTAAGTTTCATTTAGTCTGTTCCGGTTTGGTCCGGTTCAGTCTGGTCTGGTTTGGTTTGGTTTAACCTGGTTTGGTTTAGTCTGGTCCGGTTTGGTTTTGTTTAGTTTTCTCTGGGTCGTACCGGCAGAGCTTCCTGATGAGGTCCTCCGGTTTCTTGGAGATTTTTTTGGGGAAGTCCATCTTTTCGATGCCTTTGAGGATGTGGGTGTAGATGGTCATCTGGTCAGTCCCTGAGAAGGGAGGGCTGAGGAGCACACACACATGAGGCGGTAGGAATCGATATATCATTAGAAATAAGTTTATCAACGTAGTCACAAATGTTAAAACATAGTTAATGACATGAATTGACAAGGAAAGAAGAGATGCCAAATTTCAATCAGGTTAAGGTTAAAGGGACTATACATAAGTATAGTATATACCACAAATAAATGTATACAAATTTAAAATTTCTTCCTCATACATGCTCCAGAAATGCCCTGATGAGTAGAATGAGCCCTGGCCTCTATATGCCTGTAAAGTCACTTAAATAGTCTATGTTCGGGTCGAACAAGCAAACAGCGTAATGCGTCATGCGCGTTCACACTCAGCTGTAGCGTTAGCTGTAGCGTTAGCTGTAGCGTTAGCTGTAGCGTCAGCTGTAGCGTCAGATGTAGCGTCAGCTGTAGCGTCAGCTGTAGCGTTAGCTGTAGCGTTAGCTGTAGTGTCAGCTGTAGCGTCAGCTGTAGCGTTAGCTGTATCTCCTCTATACTGACGCTGCAGCGCGAGTGGTAACTTCGGAAGGATGGATTTAGCGGAGAATAAGAGGAGACCGGCTTCAAGCACCATCGAAACTCCAGCCCAGACCCCAAATAACGAAAAGAAACGAAGAGTTTATTCGAGTGTGACAAAAAAGACGAAAGTCGAGTCTGATCGACGCAGGCAAAGAACCAGAGTAAACATCGGAAAATGTTGAGAGAATCTCTCAAAAGACCCGCAGCTTATTTTTGCTTGAATGGTAAGAGATTATTACTAAACACGTGGGAGAAAAATGTTGTTGATGCTTCAAAACAACGGTCTCCGACTGTCCGTGCATGTTGTACAAACTTCACTGAAACAAGCCATAAAATAATCATATTTGGAAGTTACCAAAATAGCTGATCTAATGGTTTTATACCTACAGAGAAGTTGTGTAGTATTAGTAGCAGACTAGTAATGTCAGTAATAACAGTAATTGTGCAAAACATTTGAGTAGTAACAGTGGTAATGGTGCTGTATTTACAATGGCAAAAATAATGTTGCTAATGTTAGTTTTTCTTGGCCGCAAAATAAGCGTGACTGTTCACGAATTTATAAGCAGTGAAACGACTACAAAAAGTGGACATGTGCCGTTTACAATATACAGTAGTTTACGAGTTAGCTACGCTAACTTTGGGCCCAGGGAATTGAAGAGACGATTTAGGCTTTTCCTAGTAGCATTTCTACCAGTCGGCATCCGCACAGTTAAGTGAAGATGTCACTGCACGGATGCCGAATTACTCCTGGTATTATTACGCCTTACAATATAGTTCCCCTTTTTATCCGCTTAGAAAATCTACATTGTTTAATTTTGTGTAATTATACTTCACGTAACTATATTTAAATAGGGAAAACGTGGAAGAGTTTGGTAGCTTCTATCTTCACCTCGTTTGGAGCTATAGAGGAGAAGAGAGAGGCTAAATGCTAACGCCGTCTGTGCTGTGTTTACGTGACTGAAAGCACACGTGAAGACCAGACAGGTACAGATGAACTCGTCAAAGCTCAGGTAAAAACATACATCAGTATGGAAAAACGGTGGCCTGTTCCTTTAAGGCAAAGTACATACACAAAGACATCAAGATATCGGAAATACACAGTACACAAATGGTAAATGGTCTCAACTTATATAGCGCTTTTCCACCTACATTAGGCACTCAAAGCGCTTTACAGTAAGGATCCACTCACCCATTCACTCTCTCATTCATGCACCAATGTACACAGACACTGGAGGCAAGGTGGGTGAAGTGTCTTGCCCAAGGACACAACGACAGCGTGCACCTTCAGGAGGCGGGGTTCGAGCCCCCGACCTTCCGATCATGAGACAACCCACTCTACCATCTGCGCCACCGTCGCCCCACAAGGTCACGTGTTGGGGACAGGAAGGACCAGGGGGTGGGGCTGAGGAAAACGTGTTGAGTCAGACGCAGAACGACGGGGGCGTGGTTAAGGGGGGTATGTGTGCAGTTGTTTATAATCCTTGAAGTCAGTGTTTTGCAAAGTATAGCCAGAGAGTTCAGTCCTTATCGGTCTTTTAGCCCCGTGGCTTGGCCTTGAAGGGAAAGTGTTCACTGCATAATGAAATAATTTGATGCACTGCGTGTATAGCAGCAAAATATGGTATGAATGAATTCATATGTTTGTGTTTTGACCCCGGTGTGTTCACTTGATAAAGACTGGCGTGTACACCCTGTAAGGGCACACAGGTGTTTGACCGATTTGGCGGAGTTTGTTACTCAGTGCTTCATGGTTTTATGGAATTTTGAACATTATGAATTTGCATTGAAATAAAGAATGATTTTTGTATCTTAGCTGACCTTCCACCCATACTCTTCACCAGCCCGTGACCAAGCTCTCCACAATGGGAGATAGGGCCTTTAAGGCAGTTGCCCCTAGACTCTGGAACGCCCTGCCAGAGTCCCTGAGGGCTCCCCAGAGTGTTGAGGCCTTTTAAAAAGGCCTGAAAACACATTTATTTAAAAAGGCCTTTTAGTTTGTTTTTGCTCTTGTGCTTGCTTTGTTTTACTATGTCATGTTCATTTTGTTTTTATCTGATTTTAATTTACCTGTTTTAGCACTTTGAGGTTTCTTTGAAATGTAAAGTGCAATATAAATAAAATTGATCATTATTATTATTATTATAATGGACTGTTTGATGGACACGGAGCAACAGGTAAACAGTAGCCACTTATTACGTCATAGCCACCCACTGAGGCAACATCTCACTAGCCCAGTACTAGGCTGGCTAGTATAGTGTGTTTGGTCTAAGCAGTTAAGGTAAAAGCAAATGTGAGAGTGAGGGCTGCGTGGTACAGGGTCGTGTGGGGATAGGTGAGTGATACAGGGTCGTGTGGGGGATAGGTGAGTGGTACAGGGTCGTGTGGGGGATAGGTGAGTGTTACAGGGTCGTGTGGGGGATAGGTGAGTGGTACAGGGTCGTGTGGGGGATAGGTGAGTGGTACAGGGTCGTGTGGGGGATAGGTGAGTGGTACAGGGTCATGGGGGGATAGGTGAGTGGTACAGGGTCGTGTGGGGGATAGGTGAGTGATAGGGTGGGGGAGTGGATACAGGGTCGTGTGGGGATAGGTGAGTGGTACAGGGTCGTGTGGGGGATAGGTGAGTGTACAGGGTCGTGTGGGGGATAGGTGAGTGGTACAGGGTCGTGTGGGGGATAGGTGAGTGATACAGGGTCGTGTGGGGGATAGGTGAGTGGTACAGGGTCGTGTGGGGATAGGTGAGTGATACAGGGTCGTGTGGGGGATAGGTGAGTGGTACAGGGTCGTGTGGGGGATAGGTGAGTGATACAGGGTCGTGTGGGGGATAGGTGAGTGGTACAGGGTCGTGGGGGGGATAGGTGAGTGGTACAGGGTCGTGTGGGGGATAGGTGAGTGGTACAGGGTCGTGTGGGGGATAGGTGAGTGATACAGGGTCGTGTGGGGGATAGGTGAGTGGTACAGGGTCGTGTGGGGGATAGGTGAGTGATACAGGGTCGTGTGGGGATAGGTGAGTGGTACAGGGTCGTGGGGGGGATAGGTAATTGGTACTGGGTGGTACCTCCCGGTGAGCAGTTCAAACAGCAGGATACCCAGGGCCCAGAAGTCAACGCTGAAGCTGTGGCCACGGTTCAGGAGGACCTCAGGAGCCACGTACTCAGGCGTCCCGCAGAAGGTCCAGGTCCTCTGACCTGAGCGGATCTTCTTTGCAAACCCAAAGTCCACCTGCAGCAGAGAAGCAGAGTCAGTACAGGGCAGTAGTTCTCAAACTCTCGTGACTCACCTCCCTCTCCTTTAGGCCTCGTCTTCTACGTTTCAGTGCAAAGCTTTTGTGGATAATCTTCACTTTCATGACTGTATCACCACAGACAAGTCTACACTGCAGCAATTCACACCCAGGGAGTGTCCAGCAGGAGGTGCTGTACTCACCAGTTTGCAGTAGCCCTGAGTGTCCAGCAGGAGGCGCTGTACTCACCAGTTTGCAGTAGCCCTGAGTGTCCAGCAGGAGGCGCTGTACTCACCAGTTTGCAGTAGCCCTGAGTGTCCAGCAGGAGGCGCTGTACTCACCAGTTTGCAGTAGCCCTGAGTGTCCAGCAGGAGGCGCTGTACTCACCAGTTTGCAGTAGCCCTGAGTGTCCAGCAGGAGGTTCTCTGGTTTCAGGTCTCTGTAGAGGATGTTCTTGCGGTGCAGATAGTCGAAGGCCTCGGTCACACAGGCCACACAGAACTTCGCTGTGGCTTCGTCAAAACTGCCCCTGAACGGATGACACGTGCTGTCAGATGCCCTTCCGCTCTCATTAACAAGGATTCAAGTACATTTTTATCAAGTATATTTGCGTGGAGGTCAGGTGGGTGTGGCTATAGTGGGCGTGGTCAGGTGCTACCTGTCTCGCAGCAGGCTCCACAATTCTCCGCCCAGACAGGCCTCCAGCAGCATATACACAAACTTCTCATCTCTGAACGTCCGGTACAGTCTGAAAACAGAACTTTATTACAATGTTTCTACAACTTATGATTTCTGAATAAGAGGTTTTGTTGAGAAAATGTTCTGTTTTTATTTGTAAAATAAATACTCTTTATGAAAGTATTTCATAGTGTATGTGAAACATTACAATTAAAATGGACACTTTAGCTGCTATTCCACATAGCGAGTCTCGACCACGTACGCCACGATCAACGTGCACGTATCGACTCCCCTCACACGCTGCTCTTTCCACCACACACACCCGCATTTGTTGTGGGCAGCACCCCCACAGTGGAGCACCCTGTACAGATTGTCATTAAAGTTTTTAGAGCTGCGATGAGAACAAATGTGGACAAATGCTGCCCTCTGGTGGGAGTTATGGAATCATTCAGAGGAGCCAAGCAGTAATAAAACAAAAATGAAACCACTAAATACAAACTATGAAGGTAAGCTACATGCAAATGTTATGCTAACACCAGCTAAAGTTGCGCTAACAGCGGCTAAATGCTAATATCGGCAAAATCCCCTTTGAGAACAGTGGTATGATGTTGTGAAATATTAAATCCATATGACCTGCGTGTAAATATAGAGGGATGTTCACTCTCTCGTTGCCAATCAGCAACCAGCAGTCTGTTCACGTCACGCGAGTATGATTCAGCGCTTTGGCCACAGCCAGAGGCTGGTCCCAAAATGTATACCTGATCAGACCGGTTTGACCCTGGCCTCCGCTATGGAAAAGTTTGCCAAACCGGGCTGACCAGGCACTGGGCTGATACGTGCCTGCCTGTGTCTCTGAATACACTCAGAGGGTGATTTACCGAGGGTTCATGTACAAAAGTAGAGCAGCATCACCCCGTCTCTCTTTCTCACACTCTCCCCTCCTCTCTTTCTTTCTCCTGCCTCTCCCTCCCCCTCTTTCCTCCCTCTCCGTGTTTACCTGACGACGAAAGGCGACCGCACCTCCGACAGGATGCGTCGCTCGGAGTGGATGTGCTCCTGTTGCCTGTTTTCCACCACGTGATGTTTCTTGATCATCTTCAGAGCGAACGACACGTCCTGATCCTTCAGCTTCACCTGTAACGACCAATGGCGTTGGTACGGGAGGGCATCCGACACGATCAGACACAGAGAGAGCGACGCCTCACCAGCTCCACACGGCCGAAGCCTCCCACGCCCAGAGTCCACACCAGCTGGAGATGATCGAAGGGTTTGGTGGTGGAGAAGCCAGACACCAGGTCCTTCAGGCGCAGCAGGTCTGGAGACAAAGGCTGAGACTGGAGCCGCGACAAGGACCTCCTGAGGACAGAGAGTGCCACCTACAGGATCAGACTAAACCTACAGGATCAGACTAAACCTACAGACTCAGACTACACCTACAGACTCAGACTACACCTACAGGATCAGACTAAACCTACAGACTCAGACTACACCTACAGGATCAGACTAAACCTACAGACTCAGACTACACCTACAGGCTCAGACTACACCTACAGGATCAGACTACACCTACAGGCTCACACTAAACCTACAGACTCAAACTACACCTACAGACTCAGACTACACCTACAGGATCAGACTAAACCTACAGGATCAGACTAAACCTACAGGATCAGACTAAACCTACAGACTCAGACTACACCTACAGACTCAGACTACACCTACAGGATCAGACTAAACCTACAGGATCAGACTAAACCTACAGACCAGACTACCCTACAGACTCAGACTATACACCTACAGACTCAGACTACACCTACAGACTCAGACTACACCTACAGACTCAGACTACACCTACAGACTCAGACTACACCTACAGACTCAGACTAAACCTACAGATCAGACAAACCTACAGGATCAGACTACAACCTACAGGATCAGACTAAACCTACAGGATCAGACTAAACCTACAGACTCAGACTACACCTACAGGATCAGACTACACCTACAGGCTCAGACTACACCTACAGACTCAGACTCAACCTACAGGACCAGACTACACCTACAGGCTCAGACTACACCTACAGGCTCAGACTACACCTACAGACTCAGACTCAACCTACAGGACCAGACTACACCTACAGGACCAGACTACACCTACAGACTCACACTACACCTACAGACTCAGACTACACCTACAGGATCAGACTACACCTACAGACTCACACTACACCTACAGGATCAGACTAAACCTACAGACTCAGACTACACCTACAGGATCAGACTACACCTACAGACTCACACTACACCTACAGGATCAGACTCACCTACGACTCAGACTACACCTACAGACCAGACTACACCTACAGGACTCAGACTACACCTACAGACTCAGACTACACTACAGGACTCAGACAGACTACACCTACAGACCAACTACACCTACAGACTCAGACTACACCTACAGGACCAGACCTACAACAGACTACTACACGGACCAGAAACTACACCTACAGACTCAGACTACACCTACAGGATCAGACTACACCTACAGACTCACACTACACCTACCAGACTCAACACACTACACCTACAGGACTCAACTACAACCTACAGACTCAGACTACACCTACAGGATCAGACTACACCTACAGACTCACACTACACCTACAGGATCAGACTACACCTACAGACTCAGACTACACCTACAGGACAGACTACACCTACAGGACCAGACTACACCCTACAGACTCAGACTAACACCTACAGGACTCAAGACTACACCGACCAGGATCAGACTACACCTGACAGACTCAGACTACACCTACAGGCTCAGACTACACCATTACAGACTCAGACACACAAGATCAGACTTACACCTACAGACTCAGACCTACACCAAGACTCACACTACACCTAACAGACTCAGACTACACCTACAGATCGACACTACACCTACGACTCCACTACCACCTAACAGACTCACACTACAGCCCTACAGATCAGACCTAACCTACAGACTCAGACTACCCACAGACTCAGGACTACACTACAGACTCAGATTACACCTAGAGACGTCAACTACAACCTACAGACTCAGACACACCTACAGACTAACGTACACCTTAGAGACTCAGACTACACCTACAGCTCAGACTACACCGACAGGATCAGACTAAGATCAGTACTTCACCACAGGATCAGATACAGGAAGACTACAACCTAACAGACTCAGACTACACCTAGAGACTCAGACTACACCTACAGACTCAGACTACACCTACAGGATCAGACACAGACTCAGACTACACTACAGACTCAGATACACCCACAGACTCAGACTACAACCTACAGACTCAGACTACACCGACGACTCACATACACCTACAGATCAAACTACACCTACAGACTCAGCTTACACTAGACTCAGACTACACCACAGGACTCAAGACTACACTACAGACTCAGACTACACCGACAGGATCAGACTACACCTTACAGGATCAACTACACCTACAGGACAGACTCACACCTTACAGGCTCAGACTACACCTACAGGATCAGACTACAGACTCAGACTACACCTAACAGGCTCAGACTACACCTACAGATCAGACTACAGATTCAGACTACACCTACAGACTCAGAACTACACCCACAGCTGATATGGATACATTATATTGTACTCGCTCGTTAGTCTTTTTCTTCATGGCTTTGTCACATGAGTGTTTACATGCACTGATTCATTTATTAACACGACTTTTTTATCCATTTTGGTCTTTGATGATATTAAATGCTGTTTTCCCGATGTATAGAAAACACGGAAATTACCAGTTTCCAAGGTAAAAGGTTCAAGACCTTTATTCCTACAGTTACTGGATATATAACGGCATGTATAAATGCCATTAACGCGTAATCAAACCATGTTTTTTAAATTATTTTAACCATGAAAGAACTAAAAGACTGTAAGACTTAGTTGGAAAGAGGCGTAAAACTTCGTCAAAACATTTAAAGCAATCTGGTTTTCCTCTGCGCTGTCGAACTTGCCTTGATTGATCATTAAACAGCGGGATTTTCCAGTACATAAAAGCCACCACATCCCCATAAGCTGAATATGGCTAATTAACTGATATTCTAATAACCTGAATATAGCTAATAACCTATATGGTAATATAACCTGAAGTATAGTAATAACCTGATATGGCTAAAAACCTGAATATGGCTAATAAACCTTGATATGGCTATAAACTCTGAATATGGCTAATAACCTGATATGGTAATAACTGAATATGGCTAATACCTGAATTATGGCAATACCTGATATGGTAATAACCTGATAAGCTAATAACGCTGATATGGCTAATAACCTGAATATGGCTAATAATCTGAATTGGCCCAATAACCTGAATATGGCTAATACCCTGAATAATTGGCTTAAAACCTGATATGGCATAATCTGAATATGGCCAAATAACCTGAATATGCTAATAATCTGATGGCAATAACCTGAATATGGCAATAACCTGCCATATGGCTAATAACTAGTATGGCTTTAATAACCTTGAATATGGCTATGAACCTGAATATGCTAATAACCTGATATGTCTGAAAACCTGGATATGCTAATAACCTGATATTGGCTAATAACCTGAATATGGCTAATACCTGAAGATGACTGAATAACCGTGATATGGCTAATAAACCTAGTATATGGCCTAATAAAACTGAATATGACTAATAACTGAATATGGCTAATAACCTGAATATGACTAATAACCTGAATAGGCTAATAACCTGATATGCTAATAACTCAATATGACTTTAATAACTGATATGGCTAATAACGCTGAATATGACTAATTAACTGAATATGCTAATAACGCTGAATATTACTATAACCTGAATAGGCTAATAACTCTGATATGGCATAACCTGAATAGACGAATAACCTGAATATGGCTAATAACCTGAATATGGCTAATAACCTGAATATGGTAATAACTGATATGGCTATAACCTAATATGGCTTAATAACCTGAAATGGCAAAACCTGAAGATGACTAATAACCTGAATATGGCTAATAACCTTGAATATGGCTAAAACCTGAATATACTAATAACCTGAATATGGCTAAAACCTGAATATGACTAATAAACTGAATCATGGTGGCTAATAACCTGATATGGGCAAAACCTTGATATGACTAATAACCTGAATATGGGCGCTAATAACCTGAATATGGCTCATAACCTGAAATATGGCTAATAACGATATGGCATAATAACCTGAATATGACTAATAAGCCTGAAATGGCTAAGTGAATATGGCTAATACCTGGAATTGGCTAATACTGATATGGCTAATAACCTGAAATGCTAAATAACCTGATAGGCTAATAACCCTGAAATGACTAAAACCTGAATATGGCTAATACTGAATAGATAATAAACTGATAATGCAATAAACCTGAATAGGCTAATAACCCTGAATATGATATTAACCTGAATATAGCTAATAACCTGATATGGCTAATAACCTGAATATGACTAATAACCTGAATATGGCTAAATAACCTGAATATGGCTAATAACCTGAATTATGCTAATACCTGAATATGGCTAAATAACCTGTAACCTGCTAATACTGAATCAGGCTAATAACCTGAATATGACTAATAACCTGGAATAGCTAAAACTTGATATTGCTAAAAAACCCTGAATATGACTAATAACCTGAAGGATGGCAATAAGATGAAATATGGCTAATAATCCTGAATATGACTAATAACCTGAATTGGCAATTAACCTATATGGCTAATAAACCTATTATGGCTAATAACCTGAATATTCTAATAACCTGAAAATGACTAATAACCTGATATGGTAATAACCTTGATATGACAAACTGAATAGCTATACCATAACCGAATATGACTAATAACCTGAAATGCTAATAACCTGAATGATGACTAATAACTGAATGGCTAAATAACCTGATATGGCCTATAACCTGAATAGACTAATAAAACCTGAATATGGCTAATACCTGAATATGGCTAATTACCGAATATGGCTAATAACCTGATATGGCTAATAACCTTGAATTATGGACTAATAACCTGAATATGGCTAATAAAGCGAATAGGCTAATAACCTGAATTATGGCTAATAACCTGCATAATTGCCTAATAACCTGAATTCATGGCTAATAACCTTGTATGCTAATTAACCTGAATGTGCTAATTAACCTGAATATGGCTGAATAACTGAATATGACTAATAACCTTGATTATGGCTAATAACGCGCGTCTGAATAGTGACAACATACCTCGCCGAAATATGCTAATAACACTGAATATGACTAATAACCTGAATAGCTTAATAACCTGAGTATGGCTAATAACTGATAACACAAACCTGATTATGGCTATAATAACCTGAATATGGCTAATAACCTGATATGGCTAATACCTGAATTGACTAATAACCTGAATAGCTAATAAGATGAATATGGCTAATAAACCTGAATATGGCTAATAAGAGAATATGGCTAATAACCTGAAAGTATGAGCTAAAGACCGAATTACTTGCTCAAAACCGTATGGCTAATAACCTGATATGGCTAATTAACCTGGAATATGGCTAATAACCTGGAATAGGACAATAACCTTGATAAGGCTAATAACCTGAATATGACTAATAACCTGAAATGGCTAAAAACCTGAATATGAATAATAAACATGAATGCTAATTAACCTGAATATGCTAATAACTGATATGCTAATAACCGAAATCATGGCTAATAACCCTGAATAGACTATAACTGAATATGGCTAATAACCTGATATGGCTAATAAACCTGAATATGACTAATAACCTGAATAGCTAATTAAGAGAATATGCTAATAACCTGGAATATGACTTAAAACCTTGAATATTGCTAATAAACCCTGATTGGCAATAACCTGATATGGCTAATAACACTGAAAATATGGCTAATAACATGAATATGACTAATAACCTGATATGGGCTAATAAGCCTGAATATGGCCTAATTAACCTGAATATGGCTAAGAACCTGAATATGACTAATAACCTGAATATGAGCTAATAAACCTGAATATGACTATTAACCTGAATATAGCTAATAACCTGATATGGCTAATAACCTGAATATGACTAATAACCTGAATATGGCTAAATAACCTGAATATGGCTAATAACCTGAATATGGCTAATAACCTGATATGGCTAATAACCTGATATGACTTAATAACCTGAATATGGCTAATAAGATGAATATGGCTAATAACTGAATATGTTAATAACCTGATATGGCTAATAACTGATAATGCTAATAACCTGGAATTATGGCTAAACCTGAATATGACTAATAACCTGATATGGCTAATAACCTGAATATGGCTAATAACCTGATAATGCTTAATAACCTGGAATGACTAATAACCTGAATATGGCTTAATAACCTGATAGGCTAATAACCTGAATATGACTAAATAACTGAATTATGGCTAATAAGATGAATATGGCTAAGAACCTGAATATGGGCTAATATGGATGGAAATGGTAATAAACGCTGAATATGGTAATTAACTCTGAATGATGCTATAACTGAATTATGGCTAATAAGATGAATATGGCTAATAAAGATGAATATGGCTAAGTAACCTGAATAGACTAATAACCTGAATATGGCTAATAACCTGAATATGGTCTAATATTAAGCCTGAATATGACTAATACCGAATATGCTAATAACCTGAATCATGATAATAACCTGAATGATGGCAATAAGATGAATAATGAGCTAATAACACTGAATATGACTAATACCTGATATGGCTAATAACCTGATATGGCAATAACCTGAATATGGCTAATAAACCTGAATATGACTAATAACCTGAAATGGCTAACTAACCTAATATGACTAATAACGCTGAATATGAGGCTAATAACCTGAATATGACTAATAACCCTGAATATGGCTAAAAACCTTGAATGGCTAATAACCTGAATATGACTAATAACCTGAAATATGGCTAATAAGCTGAATATGGCTAATAACCTTGAATTACTGACTAATAACCTGAATATGGCTAATACCCCTTGAATATGGCAATAACCGAATATGGCTCAATAAGTATGAATATGGCTAATACCTGAATATGATAATAACCTGAATATGGCTATAACCTGAATATGGCTAATAACCTAATATGGCTAATAAGATTGAATAGGCTTAAAACCTAATATGGACTAATAACTCTGAATATGTCTAATTAACCTGGAATATGGGCTAATAACCTGAATTGGCTAATAACCTGAATTATGACTAATAACCTGAAATGATGGCTAATAAACCCGAATATGACTAATAACTGAATATGGCTAATAAGATGAATTATGCTAAGTACCTGAATATGGACTAAAGTAAACCTGATAATGGCTAAATAACCTGATAGGCTAAAACCTGAAAATGCTAATTAACCTGAATGATGGACTAATAACCTGAATATGGCTAATAAACCTGAATTATGAGCTAATACACCTGAATATGCACTAATAACCCTGAATATGGCTAATACCTGATATGGCTAATAACCTGATATGGCAATACTGAATATGACTAATAACCTATATGGCTCCTAATAACCTGAATATGACTAATAACCTGAATATGGGCGTAATAACTTGAATATGGCGAATAACCTGAATATGGCTTAATAACCCTGATATGGGCTTAATAACCTGAATATGATAATAACCTGAATATGGCTAATAAGATGAATATGGCTAATAACCTGAATATGCTAATAACCTGATATGGCTATAACCTGATAATGCTAATAACGCTGAATATGGCTAATAACCGAATATTGACAATACCTGTGAATATGGATAATAACCTGAATCAATTGACTAATAACCTGAATGATGGCTAAATAACCTGAATATGGGCTAATAACCTGAATATGACAATTCAACCTGAATATGGCAAGAACCTGAATATGGCTAATAACCTGAATATGGCTAATAAACCTCATATGGCCTAATAACCTGAATAGACTAATACCTGAATTATGGTAATAACTGAATATGGCTAATAACCTGAATATGGCTCAATAACTGCATATGGCTAATAACCTAATATGACTAATAACCTGAATATGGACTCAATAACCGTGAATATGGCTAATAAGATGAATGATGGCTAATTAACCTGAATATGGCTAATAAAACCTGATATTGGCTAATACCTATAATGTCAATAACCTGAATATTGGCTAATAACCTGAATTGACTAATAACCTGAATATGGCTAATAACTGAATTATGACTAATAACTGAAATATGACTAATAAACCTGATATGGTAAAACACTGAATATGGCTAATACCTGAATATGACTAATAACCTTGAATTATGACTAATTAACCTGAATATGGCTCGAATAAGATTGAATATGGCCTAATAACTGAATATGAACAAAACTGAAATATGGCTCAATAACCTGATAGGCTAATCCTAATATGGCTAATAACCGTAATACTGCTGTGACGTCATGACGCGAGTTTGGCGCTCACTTGGCGTTGTCGTTTCCTGTCGTCTCGCCTCCAAGTGAGCGAGTAAGCCCTGGAGATGCCTTTCTGCAGCTCCGCAAAGGCCCCGACCGTTGGTTCAAAGTCCTGCACCAACGGACCAATCAAAAGCACACCAGGGTCAACCCGGCCATCAGATATGACAAATACCCACTCTCTGTCGATGACCAGGACCACTCCACGGCCGTCCTCGTCCCGCCATGATGTCGCCGAGCGCCACGTCATCACCTGCAACAACAGCACGCGAGTGTAACACTGAGTCTACCTGAAATGAAATGAGTCTACCTGATCAGCGCCTTCTCCCCAAAAGACTTCTCCTTCTGCAATGTGTTGATGACAGAGGGGAGGGCCCTTTCGTCTGCGCTCTGCCGTCACCGTCACCTGGACAAACACAGCAATATTTTACAGGGTGAGAATACAGAATCAGAATCGTTTCATTGCCGATGTTTAAGAACAGTTTTAGTTTAGTTTAGTTTATTTTGTTTATGTTGAGCGCAAATCACATTGCTGCTCAAATAAGGAATGGGCCGAAGCAAGAGCTCTAGAAGCCCACCCTCAAAATCCATACAATTAAAATCATCATTGTCACAAGAAACATAGTCGAACAACAAAGAACAAAAATAGCAAAAGGAAACAAGCAGGCAAAACCAAAATAACCCTACACACCCGCAGCATCCGACATGCCGAAAAGACCATTTACAAGATGGTACTATAGTATGGCTTTACATGACTGTAACTATGCACTTTATAACATTCCCCCAAAACGGTAGCAATACCAATTACTAACAACTAATTACGAGAAAAACAACTATGATAAGTTCACAAACTAGAATTTTTTCTCAGGTGGCTGGATGTGCAACATAAATAACATATAAACACAATCTAGACTAAAAATAACCTACATAAACTTTAAACCTATAAGGCTATAGGGCATGCATAAGAAAATTAAAGTAAACTTAAGAAAAAAATAAAAAAAGGTACCAATATGGTAAGACGACAACAATTGACATAGAACAACATGCGGGATTTGTATTTAGATGTGTATGAGTGTAAAGTGATAGGAGCAGACTTAAAAGTGGGACCACACCAGAGCAACAGAAGCAGATACATCCATGAGTCTGTGAGTTATTTGGTTCTTGATTATTGTTCTGAGGTCGATGGGGAGGGAAAAAAACCTGTACAGTGGGCGGGATTTATGGGTCTGGATAGACCGTAGCCTCCTTTGCCTGAAGGAGAGAGGTGAATTAGTCTATGTCCAGGGTGAGAAGGACGTCAGCTGTGATTTCCAACCGCACAGCGCTCCGGGGTCCTGAGGTGAAACAGAGCCGGGGAGAGGATGGAGCTCACAGCCAATCACCTTCTCAAGCAGCAGCACAATGCACTGCAGTCATACTTGTCCCGTTCTGTAGCGCCCCGGCGTAGGTACCACACGGTGATGGAGGAGGGTGAGGATTGACCACACTGGTGATGGAGGATAGTGAGGATGGACCACCGGTGGATGGAGAAGGTGAGGATTGACACACGGTGATGGAGGGAGGTGAGATGGACCACACGGTGGATGGCGAAGGGAGGATGAGGATTTGGACCACACGTGATGGAGGAGGAGGTGAGCGGATTGACCACACGGTGATGGAGATGAGGATGGGGACCACATTGGTGATGGAGGAGAGGTGAGGAATTGACCACACGGTGATGGAGAAGTGAGGATGGACAACATGGTGATGGAGAGGTGAGCATGGACCACACGTTGGATGGGAGGAGGAGGTGAGGATGACACACGGGTGATGGAGGAGGTGAGGATGGACGAACACGAGTATGGAGGAGAGAGATGGACGACACCGGTGATTGGAGGGAGGAGAGGTGGACCACCGGGATGGAGGAGGTGAGATGACCACACGGTTGATGGAGGAGAGAGGATGGACCACACGGTGATGAGGAGTGAGGATTGACCCACACGGTGATGGAGGAGGAGAGGATGGACGAACACGGGTGATGGAGGAGGAGGGATGGACACACGGTGATGGAGGAGAGAGATGGACACACAAGTGATGGAGGAGGAGGAGGATTGACCACACGGTGATGGAGGAGGTGAGGGATTGGACCACACGGTGATGAGGAGAGGTGAGGATGGACCACACGGGATGGAGGAGTGAGGAATGGACACATGGTGTATGGAGGAGGGTGAGGATGGACCACACGGGTGATGGAGAGGATGAGATGACCACCACCGGTGATGGAAAGGTGAGATGGACCACACGGTATGGAGGAGGAGAGGAGGACCACACGGTGATGGTGGGAGGTGAGGAATGGGACCACACGGTGATGGAGGAGGTGGGATGGACCCACACGTGATGGAGGAGTGAGGCTAGGACCACACGGTGAGTGGAGGAGGAGTGAGGATTGACCACACGTGTGATGGAGAGAGAGGATGGACCACACGGTGATGGAGGAGGTGAGCAGGACCCACACGGTGATGTGAGGAGGAGGTGAGGATGACCACCGGTGATGGAGGAGGAGAGGATGGACCACACGGTGTGGAGGGAGGTGCGGATGGAACCCACACGGTGATGGAGGAGTGAGGTGAGGATTGACCCACGGATGATGGGAGGACGAGGTGAGAAATGGACCACACGTGATGAGGAGGAGGAGGCATGGACCACACGGTGATGGAGAGTGAGGGATGGACCACACGGTGATGGAGGAGGGAGGTGAGGATTGACCACACGTGAGGAGGAGGTGAGGCATTGACCACACGGTGATGGAGGAGGAGGTGAGGAATGGCCACACGGGTGATGTGAGAGGTGGAATTGACCACACGGTGATTGGGAGAGGAGGTAGGATGGACCAGCACGCGTCGATGGAGGAGGTGAGGATTGACCACACGGTTGGAGGAGGTGAGGATGGACCACACGTGAATGAGGAGGTGAGGCATTGACCACACGTGATGAGGAGGTGGAGGATGGACCCACACGGTGATGGAGGAGTAGGATGGAACCACACGGTGAGGAGAGGTGGAGGATGGACCACATGGTGATGGAGGAGGAGGTTGAGGATGGACCACACTGGTGATGGAGGAGGTGAGGAGACCACACCGGTGATGGAGGAGGTGAGATGGACCACACGTGTGATGGAGGAGGTGAAGGAATTTACCCACACGGTGATGGGAGGAGGTGAGGATCGGACCACATGGTATGGAGGAGGAGGTGAGGATTGACCACCGGTGATGGAGGAGGTGAGGTATGGGCCACATTGATGGAGGAGGAGAAGATGGACGACACGGTGATGGAGGAGGAAGAGACCTGGACCACACGGTATGGAGGAGGTGGGAGGACCCACACGGTTTGATGAGGAGTGAGGATGACCCAACGTTGATGCGAGGAGGTTGAGGATGGACCACACGGGTGATGGGGAGCGTGGGAGGACCACACGTGATGGAGGAGAGAGGATGGACCACACGGTGATGGAGGAGGAGGATGACCACACGGTGATGGAGGGAGGTGAGGATGACCACCGGTGATGGGGAGAGGAGGTAGACCACAGTGATGGAGGAGGAGAGATGGACCACACGGTGATGGAGGAGGTGAGGATGGACCACACACGTATGGAAGGAGGTGAGGAATGGACACACGGTGATGGAAGGAGGTGATGGGATGGACCCAGACGGTTGATGGAGGAGTAGGGATGACCACACGGTGATGGAGGAGGAAGGATGGACCACACGGTGATGGAGGAGAGGTAGCAGGATGGACACACGCTGTGGAGGAGGTGAGGATGGACGACACGGTGGCATGGAGCGAGTGGAGATGGACCACACGGTGCATGGAGGAGGAGAGGATGGACCACACCTGTGATGGAGGAGTGAGGATGGACCACACGGTGATGGAGGAGGTGAAGGATGCGACCACATGGTGATGGAGGAGGTGAAGGATGGACCACACGGTGATGGAGGAGGTGAGGATGGACCACACGTGAATGGAAGGAGGTGAGGATGGACGACACTAGTGAGGAGGAGGTGAGGATGGACCACACGGGTGATGAGGAGAGAGGCAATGGACGACACAGTGATGGAGGAGTGAGGATGAACCACACTGGTGAGGAGGAGGAAGAATGGACCACACGGTGATGGAAGAGGAGAGGATGGACACACGGTGATGGAGGAGAGAAGGATGGACCACACAGGTGATGGAGGAGGAGAGATGGACGACACGGTTGATGAGGAGGTGAGGATGGGACCACACTGTGAATGGAGAGGAGGAGAGGATGACCACACAGGTGATGGAGGAGGAGAGGATGGACGACACGGTGATTGGAGGAGGAGAGGATGGACCACACTGTGAATGGAGGAGGGAGAGGATGGGACCACCACGGTGATGGAGGAGGATGTGGTATGGACGACACGGTGATGAGGACGGGAGGATGGACACACGATGATGTCGAGGAGGTGCAGAAATGGACCACACGGTGATGGAGAGGAGAGGCAGCCACACGGTGATGGAGGAGGTTGGAGGATGGACCACACGGTGATGGAGGAGGTGAGGATGGACCAACAACGGTGATGGAAAGAGGTGAGGCATGGACCACAACAGTGATGAATGAGGAGAGGATTGACCACATGAGTGATGGAGGAGGAGAGGATGGACCCACACCAGTGATGAGGGAGGTGAGGATGACCACACAGTGATGGGAGGAGTGTGAGGGATGGACCACACGGGTGATGGAGGAGGGTGAGTTGAGGACTCCGATGATGGGCGTGTTTTAGAAACTGCACCAGACCATATTGGAAGAACATCCTCCGCTGGGCCTTCTTGAAGAGGGAGCTGATGGTTGGCTCCCATTTGAGGTCCTGGGTGATGGTGGTGTCCAGGAAACGCAAGGAGTCCACGATGGAGATGGGGGTGGGAGAGTCTGTCAGGGCGAGGGGAAGGTGTTTGTCTTTCCTAAAGTCCACGATCATCTCCACTGTCTTGGTAAATGGTCTCAACTTATATAGCGCTTTTCCACCTTCATTAGGCACTCAAAGCACTATACAGCAAGGATCAACTCACCCATTCACACTCTCATTCATAGACCAGTGTACGCAGACACTGGAGGCAAGGAGGGTGAAGTGTCTTGCCCAAGGACACAACGACAATGTGGGGAGGCGGGATTCGAACCCTGACCTTCTGATCATGAGACGACCCGCTCTACTGTCTGCGCCACCACATTGTTTATTTGAGCTCAAAAGGAGTGGGCCGAAGCAAAAAGCTTATAATCGCCCACCCCAAAATGAAAAACAATAACATTTAGATTAACAATCAAAGCACGGAACGTAATACAAGATAACAAATCATAAACTATCTTCAACGAAGGTACTTGAGTCATCTTCTGTACTTGGTAGTTGAGGTCTCCAAACGTTTCGCCTCTCATCCAAAAGGCTTCGTCAGTGAACAAGGTTTCCCTCAGCAAGCAGCGTAGATAAAGACCAGTTGGGAGGAGTTGGCTCCTCCCTCTAATAACAGCTACTCTCACCTGTGGGTAAACACCTTTGAAGTAGAGCGTCTGTAACGACCTGCTCCCCCCAGTATCGGTCAGCCCTGTCCTATTCATGGCTGATCACTGCTAATTACCTGCCTATTGTTCTATTGTTAGCTGAGGTATCGTCTTCTTGGACTGGCCGTGCTCTGTCCGTTTTCCCCGAAGCAGATTGGAGTAAAAAGAAGAAAGATTAAATCTTAGTCCACCATTTCGGTTCATGGAGGGATTTTCTTTTCTGACAAAAATAGCTTCTTTTACTCCTCTTTCAAACCAACGTTCTTCTTTAGCTAGAATTTTGACCTCCCCGTCCTCAAAGGAGTGATTGGAGGCTTTAAGGTGAAGGTGCACAGCCGACTGAGGGCCGCTTGTGCTTTCTCTTCGGTGTTGATAAAGTCTCTTCTGTAAGACTTGTTTGGTTTCTCCAATATAATGTTCTTTGCATTCTTCTTCTTTGCATCGAATAGAATAAACCAAATTGCTTTGTTTGTGGCTCGGCGTTTTGTCTTTGGGATGAACTAATTTTTGTCTCAGTGTGTTCACAGGTTTGTGGTACACTGGAATCCTGTGCTGTTTAAAGATTCTCTGGAGTTTCTCTGATACCCCGGCTACATACGGCACTGCAACTCCCTTTCTTCTGGGTTCTGTAGTCTGTCTGTCCTGCTCTTTGGGTCTTCTTGCCCTTTGTGCTCTAGTGAAGGACCAGTTAGGATAGCCACAGTCTGAGAGGGCTCTCTGGACATGTTGCTCCTCTTTGGTCTTTCCTTCTGCACTGGTAGGCACCTCTTTAGCTCTATGTCTGAGTGTCCTAATGACCCCTATTTGTGTTGGAGTGGATGGTTAGAGTCAAACATCAAATACTGGTCAGTAGGAGCAACATGTCCAGAGAGCCCTCTCAGACTGTGGCTATCCTAACTGGTCCTTCACTAGAGCACAAAGGGCAAGAAGACCCAAAGAGCAGGACAGACAGACTACAGAACCCAGAAGAAAGGGAGTTGCAGTGCCGTATGTAGCCGGGGTATCAGAGAAACTCCAGAGAATCTTTAAACAGCACAGGATTCCAGTGTACCACAAACCTGTGAACACACTGAGACAAAAATTAGTTCATCCCAAAGACAAAACGCCGAGCCACAAACAAAGCAATTTGGTTTATTCTATTCGATGCAAAGAAGAAGAATGCAAAGAACATTATATTGGAGAAACCAAACAAGTCTTACAGAAGAGACTTTATCAACACCGAAGAGAAAGCACAAGCGGCCCTCAGTCGGCAGTGCACCTTCACCTTAAAGCCTCCAATCACTCTTTTGAGGACGGGGAGGTCAAAATTCTAGCTAAAGAAGAACGTTGGTTTGAAAGAGGAGTAAAAGAAGCTATTTTTGTCAGAAAAGAAAATCCCTCCATGAACCGAAATGGTGGACTAAGATTTAATCTTTCTTCTTTTTACTCCAATCTGCTTCGGGGAAACGGACAGAGCACGGCCAGTCCAAGAAGACGATACCTCAGCTAACAATAGAACAATAGGCAGGTAATTAGCAGTGATCAGCCATGAATAGGACAGGGCTGACCGATACTGGGGGGAGCAGGTCGTTACAGACGCTCTACTTCAAAGGTGTTTACCCACAGGTGAGAGTAGCTGTTATTAGAGGGGAGGAGCCAACTCCTCCAACTGGTCTTTATCTACGCTGCTTGCTGAGGGAAACCTTGTTCACTGACGAAGCCTTTTGGATGAGAGGCGAAACGTTTGGAGACCTCAACTACCAAGTACAGAAGATGACTCAAGTACCTTCGTTGAAGATGGACAACTCCTGTACGACTGAGAATTTACACAGACAAATCATAAACTAGGGAACAAAAGGCAAGGTAACCACAAATAATAAGGAATAATAAAAAACAACTGCAAAATAAAGAAACAACAGCAAAAGAATATACTACAACACTCACAAAATGTGTTCGTATTTAAAAAATATAGATTATTTGTAAACCTTTTTAAAATGTGGCAGGTTTTTACAAACTTTGATGCCTTCATCTAAATTCCTCCATACCTCTACACCACGTCTCGTGGTGTTTATTGAAACAAATTTTGTCTCTCAAGTTGTATTTAACTTCTCGTTTGCAGAACATATTTTGTAAACTCTCAGGAAGTGACTTTTGTGAGGCTTTGAACATGATTTGAGCCATCTTAAATTCAGTAAGGTCCTCAAATTTCATTGTTTTTGATTTAAAGAATAAAGGATTAGTGTGTTCACGGTATCCAGCTAAATGGATTATTCTTATTGCTTTTTTCTGAACTTTAAACAATGGATCAAGATTACTTTTATATGGATTTCACCAGATCTCTACACAATATGTTAAATGGGGAAGGATAAGTGAACAGTATATAGTATATAGAGCTTTGTTGTTATTTATTTAATAGTCCTTAATAGTCCTTAGTCCTTAGTCTTCCAGGCAACGCCCATTTTCTGTTGAGATTTTCAAATTTGATGCTCTGAGGCAGAAGCTCTGGAAGGGGGGGGTTAGTTACTCTTTAAAGTCCAATGTCATTAAATGGACCAATCAGAAGTCAGGTGATAAGACTTTTAGCGATTTGATTGGTTCTTTGTGTTTGACGTACACATGGTCAAAAGTCATTAGGATTCAAGTTTAGAAAAAAGCTGCTTAAGGCGCGACCACATGGGACAAAACTCACGTAAAACATGGACCAATCATTGGTTTTTGAGAAATCTACTGGGACAGAGAGCTCGAAACTGGGACATCGGGTCACCCGACTCTGGTGAAGTCTTTTCTTCCAACGCAATGTTTTTAACATGATGGCAGTGATTGTCCACCAGTAACTCATATTGATTATATCGAGAAAAATTATTAGAATCATTTAAATATTGATATTCTGTACGTCTAACATACATTGGATGAGGCTGCATTGTTTCTTTTATATTCAACTTTAATTGTTCCGTATTTGACATACTGTATTGAAGTATAAACAGTTTTACAGAAAGGTTCTACTCCAGATGAAAGCTGTAAGAATCATGACTCACAAAAGTTATCCCACAAACAAACTTTTTATGAAATTGCAAACTTTGAAATGTAAAGATTTGGTTAAATTATAAAAATTACAAGTTATGTGGAGAGTGAAAAATAAGTTGGTGTCTGTACTTATTCAAAACAAATAATAATGTAACTGACAAATAAAAAGACGAATAAAAATGTAACTGACAATCATTTTGACTTTTACTAACGGGGATATATTCTGCTCTACAACGTCGCAAAGGACAAAACAAACATTAAAAAAAATACAACAAGTTCAGTGAAGATTTTTTAAAGGGTTAGATTCTCACTGTTAAAACAAATTACGATGTTACTCAAACTGAGCGTTTTTAAAGAAGGGTTCACTTTTGCACCGCAGTAGAACCTCAGACATTAGAAAAGCTGGTTGTGCCATGTGGTGGATTAGGGACAAATATGGAACTAAGCATTTGCTGCAGTTGGTGACAAAACAGAAAGTGACAACAGAAACATTGTAGTTTATGTCGGGAGAGGATTTTAGAGCAAAGAATTATCAGCCTGAAAAATCAGAACCAATTTGTTTTTGCATCAAATTAGACTAAAACGAGGCTAAAATGGAAATCAAGGTGGAAAATCAGGACTAAAACTTAACTTTTGGTTAAGTCTGTGTCTTCAGGGAGATGAAATGCAATGTAGGAAAAGTACATTATCTAAACAAGGGACAAGCTGTATATTAGTAACAGTAGTAGTAGTAGTAGTAGCAGTCGTAGTCGTAGTAATAGTAGTAGTAGTAGCAGCAGTGGTACAAACCTTTCCCTGGGAGATGATGTAGAAGGTGCTGCCCTCCTCCCCTTGGCGGATGATGTACTCTCCTCGATCGTAGTGCTCCTGAGATTCACAAATACGGGGTTTAGTCAAATATATAAGTTCTGTGCTGTGTTTCACTCAGTCCTCTCCATCAGGATCATGTGAACATCTCCTTTGTCTTAACAACTTTCAGAACTTCCAGACCCTTCAGACCCTCAGGGCAGAGGAGTGTATTCAGTCCCTTGAGAACTTCCAGACCCTTCAGACCCTCAGGGCAGAGGAGTGCATTCAGACCCTTGAGAACTTCCAGACCCTTCAGACCCTCAGGGCAGAGGAGTGTATTCAGTCCCTTCAGCCCTCAGGGCAGAGGAGTGTATTCAGACCCTTGAGAACTTCCAGACCCTTCAGACCCTCAGGGCAGAGGAGCATATCGCCGTGGTGTCCTCTTGGCATGGTTTCATTGGGACATTGTATCATGTGTGAAAGGCTGACGTAGATTTTCAAGGACTACTGACCTCTACATTAACTGCTTCTTTTTAAAGATGAACAAAGCTTGAAATGTTTGAGACTCACCACCTCCAGGCAGTCCACCATCTTACTGAGCTTGTCATCGGGCAGGTTGGACAGCAGGGACACACTGGAGACAAAGAGAAATGACAAAACTGTGCTTCAGATCTTTCCTTTGCCTCCAATACATTATTTCTGAGTCTTGGAAGGGTTGGATGAAGGGTGGATGTTTGATCAGAGCGCCCTCTGGTGGCAGCAGGAGGAATGGTCTGTGTTAAAAAGTTAATACAAGCTTTCGTTTTGCCCAGTGGAATGCTAACAGAAGAGGACTTTAAACTCAGGACGGGTCTGTGATGGATCAGGGGCTTTAAATGGACTGCAGTACTACAGTAGTCATAGTAGTTAGGGCTTCACGATGAACCTTTATCGAATCAAATTGAGGTTTTAGCGACTGCGATTACCTCAAGGCACTGAAGTTTGTCTGCTTTGGTGTTTTTGGTCGGGACAGTGCATGTTAATGAACATACATGGGTCTCATGCATGTAAACATGTCACACCGGATTGTAGCCTTGGGCTAATTTCCATCCGTCCTCCCCCACGCGCACTCTCAAACACACTCTCATTCATCCTGGCCTATTGTACATGTTTTTAGTGGTAGGGGAAACCGGAATACCCGGAGGAAACCTACGCAGATACGGGGAGAACATGCAGACTCCACACAGAAAGGCCCCGTCCAGGTGGGAATCTAGTAGTAGTAGTAGACGTAGTAGTAGTAGTAGTAGTAGTAGTAGTAGTAGTAATAGTAGTAGTTGTAGTAGTAGTAGTAGACATAGTAGTAGTAGTAGTAGTAGTAGTAGTAGTAGTAGTACTGACCTCCGGAGGAAGTCGCGGTGCTGCTGGTGTCTGGTCTCGGCCGTTCTCCTCATGATGTTCTGAAACACCTCCCGATCCAGAGCCCAGACCTTCACTTTATTCACGGCTGAAACACAACAATATAATATGATTGTGACTTTCTGAGTGTAAAGTACTTGGTTATACTATTGCGTGTTCCATAACCCTAATCCTTCACTTTATTCACGGCTGAAACACAACAATATAATATGATTGTGACTTTCTGAGTGTAAAGTACTTGGTTATACTATTGCGTGTTCCATAACCCTAATCCTTCACTTTATTCACGGCTGAACACAACAATATAATACGATTGTGACTTTCTGAGTGTAAAGTACTTGGTTATACTATTGCGTGTTCCATAACCCTAACCCTGATCAGCTGAAAGGTCCCGTCTTCATTGTTCAGTCGGTTTGTCTTGTGTTTCTTTCACCTATAGATTTGTAGTTAGATTCAGTTCTCTGTTAAAATGGTGTAACTTTGACTTCTCCTTTGGACCCATTTATTGTTCATCTTTGACTTTTTCAGGTTGAATCAAATATTTTGAAGCTGGTTTGTGCCTTTGTCTGACCATCGGTCCCTAACGTTTACTATTGTCACATCATCATAATCTTTCTCCTCTGGCTTTATATTGTTCCAGAGATGGATGTCATTTGGTTTAAGAGTTTTCGTTTGTTTTTTGGCTGCATTTATTGCCTCCTCTGCGGTCACTCCTCATTACTGTCGAGTACAGTCAAGGATATGGATATGGCTCCCTGGGTGTGGGAGCGTGTGGGAGTGTGCCGGATGCCCTCCCGTGTACCTCTGATGGACGCCGTCCTGGTGCAGTTGTAGAGGACGGCCAGTTCTCCAAATGCAGTCCACACGGCGAGAGAAGAGATCAGCTTCTGGTTCTGAAGAACCTCCAGCTTCCCCTCTGCAACGACAGCCCAAATTACACACATGGGACATCATCTGCAGACCCACACTTTACACATATGGGACGTCATCTGCAGACCCACACTTTACACATATGGGACGTCATCTGCAGACCCACACTTTACACACATGGGACGTCATCTGCAGACCCACACTTACATACATGGGACTCATCAACACATGGGACGTCATCTGCAGACCCCCCCACCCAACCTTTACACACATGGGACGTCATCTGCAGACCCCACACTTTACACACATGGGACGTCATCTGCAGACCCACACTTTGCACACATGGGACGTCATCTGCAGACCCCACACTTTGCACACATGGGACGTCATCTGCAGACCCACACTTTACACACATGGGACGTCATCTGCAGACCCCACACTTTACACACATGGGACGTCATCTGCAGACCCACACTTTACACACATGGGACGTCATCTGCAGACCCCACACTTTACACACATGGGACGTCATCTGCAGACCCCACACTTTACACACATGGGACGTCATCTGCAGACCCACACTTTACACACATGGTAAATGGTAAATGTCTTAACTTATATAGCGCTTTTCCACCTATGTTAGGCACTCAAAGCGCTTTACAGCAAGGATCCACTCACCCATTCACTCTCTCATTCATACACCAATGTACGCAGACACTGGAGGCAAGGTGGGTGAAGTGTCTTGCCCAAGGACACAACGACAGTGTGCATCTTCAGGAGGCGGGATTCGAACCCCCGACCTTCCGATCATGAGACGACCCGCTCTACCATCTGCGCCACCGTCGCCCACATGGGACGTCATCTGCAGACCCCACACTTTACACACATGGGACTCATCTGCAGACCCACACTTACACAGACCACCCCCCCCCACACATGGGACGTCATCTGCAGACCGCACACTTTATACCCAACATCATGGGACGTCATCTGCAGACCCACACTTTACACACATGGGACGTCATCTGCAGACCCACACTTTACACACATGGGACGTCATCTGCAGACCCACACTTTACACACATGGGACGTCATCTGCAGACCCCACACTTTACACACATGGGACGTCATCTGCAGACCCCACACTTTACACATATGGGACGTCATCTGCAGCCCCCCTTTACACATATGGACGTCATCTGCAGACCCACACTTTACACATATGGGACGTCATCTGCAGACCCACACTTTACACATATGGGACGTCATCTGCAGACCCACACTTTACACATATGGGACGTCATCTGCAGACCCCACACTTTACACACATGGGACGTCATCTGCAGACCCACACTTACACATATGGGACGTCATCTGCAGACCCACACTTTACACACATGGGACGTCATCTGCAGACCCCACACTTTACACATATGGACGTCATCTGCAGACCCCACACTTTACAACACATGGACGTCATCCTGCAGACCCACACTTTACACATATGGGGACGTCATCTGCAGACCCCACTTTACACATATGGGACGTCATCTGCAGACCCACACTTTACACATATGGGACGTCATCTGCAGACCCACACTTTACACATATGGGACGTCATCTGCAGACCCACACTTTACACATATGGGACGTCATCTGCAGACCCACACTTTACACAAATGGGACGTCATCTGCAGACCCCACACTTTACACACATGGGACGTCATCTGCAGACCCACACTTTACACACATGGGACGTCATCTGCAGACCCACACTTTACACACATGGGACGTCATCTGCAGACCCACACTTTACACACATGGGACGTCATCTGCAGGACCCCACACTTTACACATATGGGACGTCATCTGCAGACCCACACTTTACACATATGGGACGTCATCTGCAGACCCACACTTTACACTATGGGACGTCATCTGCAGACCCACACTTTACACATATGGGATCATCTGCGACCCCACTTTACACTAGGGACGTCATCTGCAGACCCACACTTTACACATATGTGACTCATCTGCAGACCCACACTTTACACATATGGGACGTCATCTGCAGACCCCACACTTTACACATATGGGACGTCATCTGCCAGACCCACACTTACACATATGGACGTCATCGCGAACCCCACACTTTACACATATGGACGTCATCTGCAGACCCACACTTTACACACATGGGACGTCATCTGCAGACCCCCACACTTTACACCACATGGGACGTCATCTGCAGACCCCACACTTTACACACATGGGACGTCATCTGCAGACCCCACACTTTACACATATGGGACGTCATCTGCAGACCCCACACTTTACACACATGGGACGTCTTCTGCAGACCCCACACTTTACACACATGGGACGTCATCTGCAGACCCCACAACTTTTACCACATATGGGACGTACCAACTCACCACTTTACACACATGGGACGTCATCTGCAGACCCCACACTTAACACATATGGACGTCATCTGCAGACCCACACTTACACACATGGGACGTCATCTGCAGACCCACACTTTACACACATGGGACGTCATCTGCAGACCCACACTTAACACATATGGACGTCATCTGCAGACCCCACACTTTACACACATGGGACGTCATCTGCAGACCCACACTTTACACATATGGACGTCATCTGCAGACCCACACTTTACACAAATGGGACGTCATCTGCAGACCCCACACTTTACACACATGGGACGTCATCTGCAGACCCCACTTAACACATATGGGCACTGCAGACCCACACTTACACATATGGACGTCATCTGCAGGCCCACACTACACACATGGGACGTCACACTTTACACACATGGGACGTCATCTGCAGACCCACACTTTACACATATGGGACGTCATCTGCAGAGCCCACACTTTACACATATGGGACGTCACACTTTACAATTGGGACGTCATCTGCAGACCCACACTTTACACAATGGGACGTCATCTGCAGACCCACACTTTACACATATGGGACGTCATCTGCAGACCCACACTTTACACATATGGGACGTCATCTGCAGACCCACACTTTACACATATGGGACGTCATCTGCAGACCCACACTTTACACATATGGGACGTCATCTGCAGACCCACACTTACACATATGGGACGTCATCTGCAGACCCACACTTTACACATATGGGACGTCATCTGCAGACCCACACTTTACACATATGGGACGTCATCTGCAACCCACACTTTACACATATGGGACGTCATCTGCAGACCCACACTTTACACATATGGGGACGTCATCTGCAGACCCACACTTTTACACATATGGGACGTCATCTGCAGACCCACACTTAACACATATGGGACGTCATCTGCAGACCCCACACTTTACACACATGGGACGTCATCTGCAGACCCACACTTTACACACATGGGACGTCACACTTTACACACATGGGGTCACACTTTACACATATGGGACGTCCACACTTTACACATATGGGACGTCATCTGCAGACCCACACTTTACACATATGGGACGTCATCTGCAGACCCACACTTTACACATATGGGACGTCATCTGCAGACCCCACACTTTACACATATGGGACGTCATCTGCAGACCCACACTTTACACACATGGGACGTCCACACTTTACACACATGGGACGTCACAACTTTACACATATGGGACGTCATCTGCAGACCCCACACTTTACACATATGGACGTCATCTGAGACCACACTTTACACATATGGGACGTCATCTGCAGACCCACACTTTACACATATGGGACGTCATTCTGCAGACCCCACACTTTACACATGGGAGTCATCTGCAGACCCCACACTTTACACACATGGGACGTCATCTGCAGACCCACACTTTACACAATGGACGTCATCTGCAGACCCACACTTTACACATATGGGACGTCATCTGCAGACCCACACTTTACACTATGGGACGTCATCTGCAGACCCACACTTTACACATATGGGACGTCATCTGCGACCCACACTTACACATATGGACGTCATCTGCAGACCCACACTTTACCTATGGGACGTCATCTGCAGACCCACACTTTACACATATGGGACGTCATCTGCAGACCACACTTTACACATATGGGACGCTCACCCACCTTTACACAATGGGAACGTCATCTGCGACCCCCACTACAGGGCATTGCAGACCCACACTTTACACATATGGGACGTCATCTGCAGACCCACACTTTACACATATGGACGTCATCTGCAGACCCACACTTTACACATATGGGACGTCATCTGCAGACCCACACTTTACACATATTGACGTCACATTTAACATACATCGCAGACCCACACTTTACACATATGGGACGTCATCTGCAGACCCACACTTTACACATATGGGACGTCATCTGCAGACCCACACTTTACACATATGGGACGTCATCTTGCAGACCCACACTTTACACATATGGGACGTCATCTGCAGAGCCCACACTTTACACATATGGGACGTCATCTGCAGACCCACACTTTACACACATGGGACGTCATCTGCAGACCCACACTTTACACAATGGGACGTCATCTGCAGACCCACACTTTACACATATGGGACGTCATCTGCAGACCCACACTTTACACATATGGGACGTCATCTGCAGACCCCACACTTTACACATATGGGACGTCATCTGCAGACCCACACTTTACACATATGGGACGTCATCTGCAGACCCCACACTTTACACATATGGGACGTCATCTGCAGACCCACACTTTACACATATGGGACGTCATCTGCAGAGCCCACACTTTACACATATGGGACGTCATCTGCAGAGCCCACACTTACACACATGGGACGTCATCTGCAGACCCACAAACACATGGACGTCATCTAACTTACACATAGGGACGTCCATCTGCAGAACCCACACTTACACACATGGACGTCATCCTGCAAGAGCCCCAACTTTAACACACATGGGACGTCATCTGCAGACCCCACACTTTACAACACATGGGATACAAACACATATAAAGACCCACACTTTACACACATGGGACGTCATCTGGGCAGAGGCCGACTTTACCACATGGCTCACTGCAGACCCCACACTTTAAACATGGACGACGTCATCTGCAGACCCACACTTAAAAACACATAATGACTCATCTGCAACCCACACTTTACACACATGGGACGTCATCTTGCAGACCTCACCTTTACACACAAGGACGTCACACTTTACACACAGGGACGTCACACTTTACCATTGGACGTCTTGCAGAGCCCAACACTTTACACATATGGACCGTCACACTTACACACATAAAAACGGTCAGCATTTACACACTGGGACGCATCTGCAACCCACACTTTACACACATGGGACGTCATCTGCAGACCCCACACTTTAACACATATGGGACTCATCTGCCAGACCATCACTTTACACACATGGGACGTTCATCTGCAGACCCACACTTTACACTCTAAAAAACATTTTAAAAGTGCACATGACACATTAGACATTTCTTGCTAAAACAAAACGATTTAAGATTTTGCTAAAGATTTTACAGCTTCTTTAGTTTGATCATTTTTGTTGCGTCACTGAAATAATATGATAAATTATTTACAACAGATTTTATCCATCTAAATAAGTCTCATTTACCAAAGCATTAAAACCTGTACTTCAAATGTCTTATTTCCACAAGAAAATGAACCTCCCAGGTCCTTTTCCTCATACTGAAAAGTATCATCTCTAAATATGTTTTCCTTCTAATTCACCTGCAGCAACTGAGCAAATAAACAAATGAATGAGTTAAACCTGGTCCCAAACCACTAAGCGGCTCAGAACCAGGTCGATCAATGAGGCTCGGGGAATTTAGGACACGGCCGAGGCCGGTCAGGCTGGAGTCTCACCACGTCCACTATTTAAACCTCACTCACTTTATAACAGGAAAAACGGGTTCTTTTTCTTAATGGGTTAGGGTTAGGTTAATTGTATCTTCAGTTCTCATTTATGAAGTGCTTAAAATCCCAAATGAAAAATGTACCTGTTAAATATTCACTGTGTTGTTTATATTCACCAACATTGTAAAGAGCCCACAACACAACTGGTAACTTTAGAGAAAAATGGTGTGAAATTACTCGAACAATGTTTTAAAGCCCATTTGAATCCAATATAATGCTTTTTAAAGACATTTAATGACGTTTTAATTAAACAGAGGCGTAAAAGACGAGTTTCCTTTCGGAGTAAATCTACATTTTACATAAAAAATACATCATGCTACACAAAATATACAGAAAAATACTACACAAAAAGAGAGCTAAATAATGCTCGTCCAATTACTATCAAAACTAGTTTAAATAATGTTTTAGTTGATAATAATTAAAGAAACTAACATTTAAAGCCTTTGTGGACATACAGTGGGAACCAGATGTTTACATACATGACATAAAAAGACACATTTGTATTTTTTTCTTACTGACATGAAACCAGAATTAACTTTCACTATTTGGTCAATTAGAATTTTTTAAAATATTTCTATTTGCTAAATGCCAGAAGAATGAGAGGTAAATTATTTTTTAGAAATGTTTTTGTTATTTTTTACAAAGTCAGAGGTTTACATACACTAATATTATTATACCTTTAGCCCAGATGTCGATGTCATGACCTTGTGCTTCCAGGGTCATGACATCGACACTTGAAAGGGACCCGTTTCATTGGTTAAAACTGTGATGGAAATGTCCAACCCAAGAACAAAAGACCTGGGGCCTCATTTATCAAGCTTGCTGCGCACAAAACGAGGCCAAAACTTTGCGTAGCCGCTCCTCTGCGCCAAAGGTGGTATTTATAGAAAACAAACTGAACGTGAAACATTGCGCTGCTCCACGCAAACTATATAGCTGCCGTTCGAGGTACGCACTTTTCAGAAACACTGCTGCGAGTCCAGGAGAGGCGAGGACAGAGGTTTGTGAAAAAAACATATGCGACTTGTTTGTGTACTTAAGTTGTTATCCGTGCACGTATGGCACTGGTGCTGAAGGTTTTTAAACGAGAAGCAGGAATGATCCCGCTGTACCAACTCTGGGCATAATTGACTCGTAAGTCCAACTGATCATAATGACTAACTGAGTCATAATGACCAACTGAGTCATAATGACTAACTGAGTCATAATGACCAACTGAGTCATAATGACCAACTGAGTCATAATGACTAACTGAGTCATAATGACCAACTGAGTCATAATGACTAACTGAGTCATAACGACCAACTGAGTCATAACGACCAACTGAGTCATAATGACTAACTGAGTCATAACGACCAACTGAGTCATAATGACAACTGAGTCATAACGACCAACTGAGTCATAATGACCAACTGGGTTTAGATCCAGAGCTCAGGTCACATGCCCTTCAGACAAGAGGCCGTCTTATGCACCGGCCCGCTCCCTCCTCAGACACTGACCTCTCCTCACCTCAGACCCTGAACCTCTCCTCACTCCACTGACCTCTCCTCACTCCACTGACCTCTCCTCACTCACACTGACCTCTCCTCACTCGGACACTGACCTCTCCTCACTCACACTGACCCTCCCTCACTCGACACTGACCTCTCCTCACTCGGACACTGACCCTCTCCTCACTCACACTGACCTCTCCCACTCGGACCTGACCTCCTCACTCGACACTGACCTCTCCTCACTCACACTGACCTCCCACTCACACTGACCTCCCTCACTCACACGACCTCTCCTCACTCACACTGACCTCTCCTCACTCACGCTGACCTCTCCTCACTCACACACTGACCTCTCCTCACTCACACTGACCTCTCCTCACTCAGACACTGACCTCTCCTCACTCACACTGACCTCTCCTCACTCACGCTGACCTCTCCTCACTCACGCTGACCTCTCCTCATCACGCTGACCTCTCCTCACTCACCACTGACCTCTCCTCACTCCACACTGACCTCTCCTCACTCACACACTGACCTCTCCTCACTCACACTGACCTCTCCTCACTCGACACTGACCTCTCCTCACTCACACTGACCTCTCCTCACTCACACTGACCTCTCCTCACTCACACTGACCTTCCTCACTCACACTGACCTCTCCTCACTCGACACTGACCTCTCTCACTCACACTGACCTCTCCTCACTCACACTGACCTCTCCTCACTCACACCTGACCTCTCCTCACTCAGACACTGACCTCTCCTCACTCGGACACTGACCTCTCCTCACTCACACACTGACCTCTCCTCACTCGGACACACTGACCTCTCCTCACTCACACACTGACCTTCTCCTCACTCGGACACTGACCTCTCCTCACTCACACACTGACCTCTCCTCACTCACACTGACCTCTCCTCACTCAACACTGACCTCTCCTCACTCGGACACTGGACCTCTCCTCACTCACACACTGACCTCTCCTCACTCGACACTGACCTCTCCTCACTCACACACTGACCTCTCCTCACTCCGACACTGACCTCTCCTCACTCACACACTGACCTCTCCTCACTCACACACTGACCTCTCTCACTCGGACACTGACCTCTCCTCACTCAGACACTGACCTCTCCTCACTCACACTGACCTCTCCTCACTCACACTGACCTCCTCACTCACACTGACCTCTCCTCACTCACACTGACCTCTCCTCACTCACACTGACTCTCCTCACTCACACTGACCTCTCCTCACTCGGACACTGACCTCTCCTCACTCACACTGACCTCTCCTCACTCACACTGACCTCTCCTCACTCACACTGACCTCTCCTCACTCACACTGACCTCTCCTCACTCACACTGACCTCTCCTCACTCGGACACTGACCTCTCCTCACTCGGACACTGACCTCTCCTCACTCGGACACTGACCTCTCCTCACTCGACACTGACCTCTCCTCACTCACGCTGACCTCTCCTCACTCACGCTGACCTCCTCCTCACGGACCTCCCCACTCACGCTGACCTCTCCTCACTCAGACACTGACCTCTCCTCACTCACACACTGACCTCTCCTCACTCAGACACTGACCTCTCCTCACTCACACACTGACCTCTCCTCACTCAACACTGACCTCTCCTCACTCAGACACTGACCTCTCCTCACTCAGACACTGACCTCTCCTCACTCACACTGACCTCTCCTCACTCAGACACTGACCTCCTCCTCGACTCTCTCCTCACTCAGACACTGACCTCTCCTCACTCAGACACTGACCTCTCCTCACTCACACTGACCTCTCCTCACTCACACTGACCTCTCCTCACTCACACTGACCTCTCCTCACTCACACTGACCTCTCCTCACTCACACTGACCTCTCCTCACTCACACTGACTCTCCTCACTCACACTGACCTCTCCTCACTCACACTGACCTCTCCTCACTCACACTGACCTCTCCTCACTCGACACTGACCTCTCCTCACTCGGACACTGACTCTCCTCACTCCACTGACCTCTCCTCACTCACACTGACCTCTCCTCACTCGGACACTGGACCTCTCCTCACTCGGACACTGACCTCTCCTCACTCGGACACTGACCTCTCCTCACCGACACTGACCTCTCCTCACTCGACACTGACCTCTCCTCACTCGGACACTGACCTCTCCTCACTCGACACTGACCTCTCCTCACTCACACTGACTCTCCTCACTCACACTGACCTCTCCTCACTCGGACACTGACCTCTCCTCACTCGGACACTGACCTCTCCTCACTCGACACTGACCTTCCTCACTCACTGTTTACTCGCCGACCTCTCTCACTCACACTGACCTCCATCACTGACCTCTCCTCACTCGGACACTGACCTCTCCTCACTCGGACACTGACCTCTCCTCACTCAGGACACTGACCTCTCCTCACTCACACTGACCTCTCCTCACTCACATGACCTCTCCTCACTCACACTGACCTCTCCTCACTCAGACACTGACCTCTCCTCACTCACCCCTGCCTCTCCTCACTCACACACTGACCTCTCCTCACTCACACTGACCTCTCCTCACTCACACTGACCTCTCCTCATCACACACTGACCTCTCCTCACTCACACTGACCTCTCCTCACCACTGACCTCTCCTCACTCACACACTGACCTCTCCTCACTCACACTGACCTCTCCTCACTCACACATGACCTCTCCTCACCACACTGACCTCTCCTCACTCACACACCTGACCTCTCCTCACTCACACTGACCTCTCCTCACTCACACACTGACCTCTCTCACACCACACACTGACCTCTCCTCACTCACACTGACCTCTCCTCACTCACACTGACCTCTCCTCACTCACACTGACCTCTCTCACTCCACACTGACCTCTCCTCACTCACACTGACCTCTCCTCATCACACCTGACCTCTCCTCACTCAACACTGACCTCTCCCACTCACACTGACCTCTCCTCACTCACACTGACCTCTCCTCACTCACACTGGACCTCTCCTCCACTCACACTGACCTCTCCTCACTCACACTGACCTCTCCTCACTCGGACACTGACTCTCCTCACTCGACACTGACCTCTCCTCACTCACACGACCTCTCCTCACTCACACACTGACCTCTCCTCACTCACACTGACCTCTCCTCACACACACTGACCTCTCCTCACTCCACTACCAAGCACACTGACCTCTCCTCACTCAGACACTGACCTCTCTCACTCACACTGACCTCTCCTCACTCCACACTGACCTCTCCTCACTCACACTGACCTCTCCTCACTCACACACTGACTCTCCTCACTCACACTGACCTCTCCTCACTCGACACGACCTCTCTCACTCGACACTGACCTCTCCTCACTCACACTGACCTCTCCTCACTCCACTGACCTCTCCTCACTCACACACTGACCTCTCCTCACTCACACTGACCTCTCCTCACTCACACACTGACCTCTCTCATCACACTGACCTCTCCTCACTCACACACTGACCTCTCCTCACTCACACTGACCTCTCCTCACTCACACTGACCTCTCCTCACTCACACTGACCTCTCCTCACTCGACACTGACCTCTCCTCACTCGGACACTGACCTCTCCTCACTCACACACTGACCTCTCCTCACTCACACTGACCTCTCCTCACTCACACACTGACCTCTCCTCACTCACACTGACCTCTCCTCACTCGGACACTGACCTCTCCTCACTCACACTGACCTCTCCTCACTCACACTGACCTCTCCTCACTCACACTGACCTCTCCTCACTCACACACTGACTCTCCTCACTCACACTGACCTCTCCTCACTCACACTGACCTCTCCTCACTCACACACTGACCTCTCCTCACTCACACTGACCTCTCCTCACTCACACACTGACCTCTCCTCACTCACACACTGACCTCTCCTCACTCGGACACTGACCTCTCCTCACTCGGACACTGACCTCTCCTCACTCGGACACTGACCTCTCCTCACTCACACACTGACCTCTCCTCACTCACACTGACCTCTCCTCACTCACACACTGACCTCTCCTCACTCACACTGACCTCTCCTCACTCACACACTGACCTCTCCTCCACTCACCACTGACCTCTCCTCACTCCACACTGACCTCTCCTCACTCACACACTGACCTCTCCTCACTCACACTGACCTCTCCTCACTCCACACTGACCTCTCCTCACTCCACACTGACCTCTCCTCCTCACTCACACACTGACCTCTCCTCACTCAACACTGACCCTCTCTCCTCACTCACACTGACCTCTCCTCACTCACACACTGACCTCTCCTCACTCACACTGACCTCTCCTCACTCACACTGACCTCTCCTCACTCACACACTGACCTCTCCTCACTCACACTGACCTCTCCTCACTCACACTGACCTCTCCTCACTCACACTGACCTCTCCTCACTCACACTGACCTCTCCTCCTCACGTTCAACACTGACCTCTCCTCACTCACACTGACCTCTCCTCACTCACACTGACCTCTCCTCACTCACACTGACCTCTCCTCACTCACACTGACCTCTCCTCACTCACACTGACTCTCCTCCTCACACTGACCTCTCCTCACTCACACTGACCTCTCCTCACTCGACACTGACCTCTCCTCACTCGGACACTGACCTCTCCTCACTCACATGACCTCTCCTCACTCAGACACTGACCTCTCCTCACTCAGACACTGACCTCTCCTCACTCAGACACTGACTCTCCTCACTCACACTGACCTCTCCTCACTCAGACCCCCCGGACAAAACCGCTGCTTCATCCTTCACAGAACCCCAGCTCACGCACAGCAGTTTGGATGAATGAAATGCCCCACAGTTTATCGTGTTTTTATTTGCAAACCAAACCTCTCTATTGGCAAATACAGCCAACACCTAAAGCTCTTCTTTACGTTCTAACATGTGTTTTGAAAAGTTTTATTGATGGAATCTACATAAAGATGCCGTGTGATTAGAGAAGCAGAGCTCACTCCTGGAGCCCGTGTGGTCTCTGCACGAGCTGCTGCAGTGTCATACCCCTCTGTGTCCTTCGCCTTCGGTAAACTCACTCATTACCGCCTCATGTTTATGGAAATCTCATTCATAAGTCACTTTGCCTTTTATGGTCAAATGGAGCGGGCAGAGGGCGTCGTGATGTCCGCAGCTTTCTGCTGCACGTGTAATCGGCGAAGGAAAGATTGCGGTCAGGTGTGCGTACCAGCACATACGCAGGGTTTTATAAATCGGAAAAAATCTTTGTGTACAGAATTTTTTGTTACTTTGCTACGCACTCAAGTCAGAGTCTCACGCACAGTTTGATAAATGAGGCCCCTGGTTAAGATGCTGAACCTGGTAAGAGTTTGTCATTATCCAGAGTGAAACAAGTCCTGTCCCGACATGGGCTGAGAGGGAACTCTGCCAGGAAGAAGCTCTGACTCCAAAACAAACACAAGGATAAAGACTTTAAAGTTTGGAGACATATCCTGTGTCTGTTTGTCCATAATGACCATGGTCACGTTTGGAGGAAAAAGCCTGAGAACACCATCCCAACTGTGAAATACGGGGGGCAGCATCATGCTGTGGGGCTGTTTTGCTGTGGGAGGGGCTGGTGCACTTCACTAAATAGATGACATCATGAAGAAAGAACTCTATGTGGAAATATTGGAGCAACATCTCCAGAGGAAGTTACAGCTTGGACAGATCTGACCCAAAGCCAAACTGGTTACAAAGTGGCTTCAGGAAAACAAAGTCAATGTTTTGAAGTTCGTCACAAAGTCCTGATCTCAGTCCAGTTTAAATGTATCAGAGCTGAAAAGGCATAGGCACGCAAGGCGGCCTACAAATGTGTCTCAATTACAGCAGTTCTGTTTGGAGGAATGGACCAAACTCATCCAACTATTGTGAGAAGCTTGTGAAGGAAATCCAAAACGTTTGACCCGAGTTATACAGTTTAAAGGTAATGCTACAAATATTAATGACATGTTTGTAAACTAAATCTATCTCTCATTGTCCTGGCATTTAGCAAATTGAAATAATTTAGAAAATTCTAATTGACCTAAAACAGTAAAAGTTAATTCTGGTTTCATGTCAAACAGTGAGAAAGAAAATGCAAATGTGTCTTTTTTAAAGTGTATGTAAACATATGGTTCCCACTTTTCATATTTCATATTTCATAATATATTATTATTATAAATAATATATTTGCACTATATACACAATACACTTTTATAAAGCAGCCCTCACGGCACAAACAAGTTGACCTTTTCTAATATAGAGCATGAAAAAATCTTGCTGATACTTTAGTAAAATGTCACATCTAAATGGTCACATTTAAATGGTGGTCACACATTTAAATTGTCACATTTTTATGTGCTTGAGAGGAGGATCCGGCCGATAGTCGAACCTTGGATTCAGGAGGAACAATGCAGTTTTGGTCCCGGTCGTGGCACACTGGACCAGCTCTATACCCTTCATCGGGTGCTCGAGGGTTCGTGGGAGTTCGCCCAACCAGCCCACATGTGCTTTGTGGATCTGGAGAAAGCGTTCGACCATGTTCCTCGTGGTGCCCTGTGGGGGGTGCTCCGGGAGTATGGGGTACGGGGCCCTCTGCTAAGGGCTGTCCGTTCCCTGTATGACCGCATCAGGAGCTTGGTTCGTATTGCCGGCAGTAAGTCAGACCGTGTCTTGCCCAAGGACACAACGACAGTGTGCACCTGCGGGATTTGAACCACCGAGCACAAGACAACCCGCTCTACTCTCTGCACTACCTAGTAAAACATGTTTATGAATGTGCACAGATTTTAAATAAGATTAAGAGAGCACACGCTCACCCATGTGCGCCTGCTACTTTTGCCCAGAACAGGAAGTCCCACCCTAGATTATCCAGAGTGACACCCCAGTGACATCATGTGCACACCCTGCAGATGTTGTAAGTGTGTGAGTCTCACCTGCGAGTACGAACAGGTGCTGTCCCGTTTCCCCCTGCCGCGTCACGTGCTCCCCCTGCTGGTAGGTCCTGGGATACATGCAGTCCACCATGTCCCTGATCTGCTGCTGCTCCAGACGCTTTAGGTACTGATTCCTCAGGAGGGCTTCAGTCAGAGGCTTCTTCACACTGATAATATAAGAAAACTTATTTATATGGGGTTCCTCAGGAGAGCTTCAGTCAGAGGCTTCTTCACACTGATAATATAAAGAAAACTGTTATTTATATGGGGTTCCTCAGGAGAGCTTCAGTCAGAGGCTTCTTCACACTGATAATATAAAGAAAACTGTTATTTATATGGGGTTCCTCAGGAGGCTTCAGTCAGAGGCTTCTTCACACTGATAATATAAAGAAAACTTATTTATATGGGGTTCCTCAGGAGGGCTTCAGTCAGAGGCTTCTTCACACTGATAATATAAAGAAAACTGTTATTTATATGGGGTTCCTCAGGAGGGCTTCAGTCAGAGGCTTCTTCACACTGATAATATAAGAAAACTTATTTATATGGGGTTCCTCAGGAGGGCTTCAGTCAGAGGCTTCTTCACACTGATAATATAAAGAAAACTTATTTATATGGGGTTCCTCAGGAGAGCTTCAGTCAGAGGCTTCTTCACACTGATAATATAAAGAAAACTTATTTATATGGGGTTCCTCAGGAGGGCTTCAGTCAGAGGCTTCTTCACACTGATAATATAAAGAAAACTTATTTATATGGGGTTCCTCAGGAGAGCTTCAGTCAGAGGCTTCTTCACACTGATAATATAAAGAAAACTTATTTATATGGGGTTCCTCAGGAGGGCTTCAGTCAGAGGCTTCTTCACACTGATAATATAAAGAAAACTGTTATTTATATGGGGTTCCTCAGGAGGGCTTCAGTCAGAGGCTTCTTCACACTGATAATATAAAGAAAACGTTATTTATATGGGGTTCCTCAGGAGGGCTTCAGTCAGAGGCTTCTTCACACTGATAATATAAAGAAAACTGTTATTTATATGGGGTTCCTCAGGAGAGCTTCAGTCAGAGGCTTCTTCACACTGATAATATAAAGAAAACTTTATTTATATGGGGTTCCTCAGGAGGCTTCAGTCAGAGCTTCTTCACACTGATAATATAAAGAAAACTGTATTTATATGGGGTTCCTCAGGAGAGCTTCAGTCAGAAGCTTCTTCACACTGATAATATAAAGAAAACTGTTATTTATATGGGGTTCCTCAGGAGGGCTTCAGTCAGAGGCTTCTTCACACTGATAATATAAAGAAAACTGTTATTTATATGGGGTTCCTCAGGAGGGCTTCAGTCAGAGGCTTCTTCACACTGATAATATAAAGAAAACTGTTATTTATATGGGGTTCCTCAGGAGGGCTTCAGTCAGAGGCTTCTTCACACTGATAATATAAAGAAAACTGTTATTTATATGGGGTTCCTCAGGAGGGCTTCAGTCAGAGGCTTCTTCACACTGATAATATAAAGAAAACTTATTTATATGGGGTTCCTCAGGAGGCTTCAGTCAGAGGCTTCTTCACACTGATAATATAAAGAAAACTTATTTATATGGGGTTCCTCAGGAGGCTTCAGTCAGAGGCTTCTTCACACTGATAATATAAGAAAACTTATTTATATGGGTTCCTCGGAGAGCTTCAGTCAGAGGCTTCTTCACACTGATAATATAACGAAAACTTATTTATATGGGGTTCCTCAGGAGAGCTTCAGTCAGAGGCTTCTTCACACTGATAATATAAAGAAAACTTATTTATATGGGGTTCCTCAGGAGGGCTTCAGTCAGAGGCTTCTTCACACTGATAATATAAAGAAAACGTTATTTATATGGGGTTCCTCAGGAGAGCTTCAGTCAGAGGCTTCTTCACACTGATAATATAACGAAAACTTATTTATATGGGGTTCCTCAGGAGAGCTTCAGTCAGAGGCTTCTTCACACTGATAATATAAAGAAAACTTATTTATATGGGGTTCTCAGGAGGTTCATCAAGCTTCTTCACACTGATATATAAGAAATTATTTATATGGGGTTCCTCAGGAGAGCTTCAGTCAGAGGCTTCTTCACACTGATAATATAAGAAAACTTATTTATATGGGGTTCCTCAGGAGAGCTTCAGTCAGAGGCTTCTTCACACTGATAATATAAAGAAAACTTATTTATATGGGGTTCCTCAGGAGAGCTTCAGTCAGAGGCTTCTTCACACTGATAATATAAAGAAAACTTATTTATATGGGTTCCTCAGGAGAGCTTCAGTCAGAGGCTTCTTCACACTGATAATATAAAGAAACTGTTATTTATATGGGGTTCCTCAGGAGGCTTCAGTCAGAGGCTTCTTCACACTGATAATATAACGAAACTTATTTATATGGGTTCTAGGTTAGTCAGAGGCTTCTTCACACTGATAATAAAGAAAACTGTCATTTATGTCGCACTTTTCATGTGTGTGATGAATATCAACACAATTGATGTATACAGGTGGATGTAATTTCCTGCTTGGCATTGCTGCCTGTCGCACCTCTTCCGGTGCCCATGGGTCAGCTGCAGGGTCAGCTGCAGGGTCATCGGCCAGGAACCACCAATCACCAACGTTTCGCCCCTTTAATCCTGGAACGTCTCATGGTGGCGGAGCAGTGACAAGGACGTCTCCTTGTCACTCCCTGCAGCTGGAGAATGTTATCCCCTGCAGCTGTCATTGAGGTTAGCTATACTTTCCCCAACTCCTATCCTTCAATAATATCAGTGCTACATATCAAACATCATCAATAAAACATCAAATCATATTCACATGCTTTTTAAACAAAATGAAAGGACCTCAGGAAACTGTGGCGCCCAGAGATTTTAAAAGGCCTTTCTTTAATGGTAACGTGTGCAGACAGTTAGTGAGTCAGAGAGTCTAGGAAACGTTTTAATTGATACAGTACCGGTCCAAAGTGTGGAATTGGTTTATCTTTTATTTCAAGACCGTTTACATTGTAGATTATCCCTGAAGGCGTTCATTTATGAATGAACTCATGTGGAATAATGTTTTAAGCAAACAAATTTAAAGTAAATTTGCCAAAATCGCCACCTTTAGGTTTGATTACTATTGACATTTTCTCTGAAAATCATCGTAGACGTATGAAGCTCTTTAAGAAAATGCCAAGAATAAAGAGTGGCCTTTTCCTCTATAATCCCATGAGTTCATTCAGGGTTTAACGTCTTCAATGAGAATCACACAAAGTAAATAGTGTTTGTTATGTATGAACCTCAGTATGTTTACCAGTAGATGGCGCAAGGCAGCTAATGCTTGGAAGTTGTGAAGTTCCGGTGTTGAATAAAATTAAGCATTGAAAGAAGCCAAACGTGTGTGTGCGTAGCTCTGTGTGTAGTGTAAAAGTGTTTGCATATTGACACTAAAGGGAGCAACATAACAGTGTTGAAAACAAAGAAAAGTCGATACATGAAAAGTGTTTCCAAACTTTTGCCTGATTTTGTACGAGGCATATCAGTCTGTCTCCTTAAGGTTAAAGTTATTCAATGAAAGCTCCTGTCAAAGCGTTTCTATGGAAACATCCAGCTGTGGATTTAGTGGACTCTGTTTTTAAAGTATCTGTCTCTTAAAGCGCTGACACAGACTTCACGGTGAGCGGATCTCCAGGACCAGAGCTGATAAACTAAACTAAGTGAATAAAAGCTACTCAGGCAAAGAGGGGCTTCCTGCAGCCGTTATCAGAGATCAGCAGATGGCGCCGTTAGCGAGAGACGGAGGGAGGTTTATCTGTTTGATTTGACAGAAACGTGATTAAAATCTCATTATTCTGACGTTTGTTCAGAGCAACAGGAAAAATAAAAACACCATCTTCAGAAACGCTCAAATACTGCGATAACAATATGACAGAACTTATATTTTTAATCCTATTTAATACGTTTCCTTTAAAGTCCTGATTTTTGCATTATTGATTTTGGTTCATGATTTTAATGCTTTTTATTGCCTTGCGGTGATGTTGCCCTCCTCCCCACTCTCGCTCATCCAGGTCCTGACGTAAGTCCCATTGATTTGAATCTGGTTCAGGAACGTGACCCGACTGTAAGGTCAGTGGGTCAAACATCTCAATCGTCAGCGTCTGGGTCACTGTCTCCGTGTCCTCCACCCGGCTGCAGCCTCTTTAGGCACTCACCTGGGGTCTTTAGGCACTCGGGCCTGTTCGAAGCAGAATGGGGGTGGCCCGGTGGAGGTGGGCTCGGCAGAGACCCCGGCTTTAGCTCCTCTCCTGCGGTTCCTCAGTCCAGAGCTGGTCCTCACACTGGCGGATCTGGAGGAGCACACCGAAGCCCCTGAGGTGGACGTGGGTCTGGAGGCGCTCTCCTGCAGACGGGTGTTACAGTCATTACCTGCTTTTTAATAATAATCGAAAATGCTCATTTTTATACAGTTTTTTTTATTCTGCAGTTTCTAATTATTGTCTTTTTTCTTGTGTTTGTAGTTTTTTAATACATTTCTGTGATTTATTTGTGTTCGTATCTTCTCTGGTCCATCTACAGAGTGGGTGTGTCTATAGAGTGGGCGTGTCTCACCTGTAGCATGGGCGTGTCTCACCTGTAGCGTGGGCGTGTCTATAGAGTGGGCGTGTCTCACCTGTAGCGTGGGCGTGTCTCACCTGTAGCGTGGGCGTGTCTGTAGAGTGGCGTGTCTGGATGCACTGCGCCTCTCTAGCTCCTCCCTCAGGTCTGAGACGGTCTGGCTCTGTTTGCTCAGCTCGTCCTGAAGCTTCTGGACCTGATCCTGTGGACGAGAAGGTCAGACTGAGAACCATCTCCACATGAAGCTGCTGAAGTACACGGAATCCCCCCGACAACACACTGTGATTTCCTTTGTGGAAGTTTGTGGGGGTGTGCAGACGTTACTAAACTTTAGAGGTTTTTTCACCAAACATCTCCACTTTAAAAAGCTCTTACAGGCTCCAAACTTTCCAGGCCTGGACGGTTTTTCAAAGGAATTTTTCAATATCTGATTCCTGCCTGATTTATTGAGCTTTGAACTCAAAAAACAAGAAGAAATTTGAATTGAATATTTTAACTAGTTTATTCAAAAACTAAACCAGATCCAAAATTCCTCTGAGCAAATCTTTGTAACTAATATGTCACAAAATAAAATCATACATTTAAACCAGGCTCTGTCTATTATTTAGTTTTCGTAGCTGAAAATATATAAGATTTTTGCCATTTTTACATGTTTACATTCTTGCAATACATTTATATTTTCTCACATCTATGACTAATCTACTGCAAAAGTTTCAAATTTATATCCCAGCAGTATTTTCGTCCCGTTCACCTGCAGCACCTCGCCTTAAAAGCGTCACCAGGGGGCGCAGTTTTATTGCGAGTATTCCAAACTTTAATGACGCAGTGTTTCAGTTTAAAATGTGCCCTGACACCTGGATATAGGAGGAGCAAAGTGTGGGTCCAAGCACAGACCCTTGGGGTCTCCATGACTTCACCTGTAGTGCCTGAATCTGCAGGTCTTTGCTGTTCATGTCCTGGTCCTTCTTCAGAGCTTCTCGCTGCAGGAGCTCGAGACGTTCTGCGTACGTCTCCCGTCGCTTCTGAGAGCCACCGTTTTGGCTCCGCCTGGACTTCACTGAGCCGTTCCCCATATCACCTGGAGAACGGGAGAATAAACCTCGGTTTCCATATGCTCCGTGTTAGCTTTACATTTGCAGTGTTTATACAGTTTGTATGTTTGTAGGTTTTGACTTGTATTTTACTGGAAAACATGTCAGAGATTTGCGCTGCTTTAACTGCAGCCGGATCCTGTTCTAGACCAGGGATGTCGGACTCGTTTTGGGTCGTGGGCCGACCCGGCCCCCACAGCGGATCGCGGGCCATATATGTTGTAAAGGACTGTGGCCTAATAAATAACAGTGGCTTACACTTACTGCGCTTTATCAGCCTGTGTCAGCCATGTTTCTCAAAGAGCTACATAAAGTCATAATTCATTCACTCCACACTTAATGAAGCTTGAGCGCAAATTCAACCTGGAGACGTACCTGCAGCTTCACTCATCTTTCACGGCTGCTTCACCAGCATCCAATCACGGCCCCATCGTAAGCGCGCTTTCGCATCAGCAATCAGCGCAGCGCTGTCCCGCTCAGCCATTCACAGCCCAGGATCCCCTTCATAAGCTCCCCGGTCAATCACTCGGAGTTTCACAGCGTGCAGCGACCCTCCTCCGCCCCTCCTCCTCCCGGGCTTTGCCCGTCACATCTACGCGCATCGGGTCCCGTTATAACACCACCAGGTCCAGGCTCCGGGGGAAGATGCTGGCCATCATCATCAACACCAGGCAGTCCGTATCGTTCGGCCATCTTCCGCCGGGGTCTGAGCCCCAATCTCAATTAAGTTCGATAAAACTTTCTAACGCAACACGTCTCTGCGAGTCTTTTCAGGTTGAAATGGCAGTAAGTTACTATTATAGCCACATCCGCCCTGGGCCAGACTGACCATTTACCACATGGATATAATATGCTGTTTATATCCTGATCTCTTATCAAGTCAGTGCCCTCTGCTGGACACGTGTGGAATTCTTTCTTTCCTTTTTTAAATTTAAGCTGCCCTCTAGTGGCTGGAGTGAGCATTCTGGTTATTTCTTTAAAATCCATAACTCCGCACAGGAAAGGGCGAGAGACTTACTTTTTTTTGTGACATACTTTGAAATTCATGCCCTACAAAGGGACACATTAAATCATCTCGCATGATGTGGCCATACCGCCTTTGTGATGCCCAATCCCGTCAGACCTTGGAAGCTAAGCAGGGTAGGGCCTGGTTAGTACTTGGATGGGAGACCGTTCAGTAACACCAGGAAGCCTAGCGAGTGTAGTGAGTGAGTGAGTGGTTGGTGGTGGTGGCTGATGTGCGCAGACTGGTTGCCTCGCTTATCATCACCGAGTATGGAGTGAATGAATAATGCACCAAATTGTAAAGCGACTTTGAGCGTCTGGAAAAGTGCTATATAAGACTAATGCATTATTATTATTATTATGATTTAATGATGATGTGTTTGACACATGTGTTGTAGACATATAAACCATTACACAAAGGATTTGTATCGGGCTGGGTACCGTTAAAGTATGGTATCAGAAGAAAAGAGAAGAAAAGTTCAAGTACTTCTGGTATCGAAAAAATAAAAGTATCGAAAGCAGAACAAAATTGTTGAAATCCAAGTTTTAATTGATCTTATATTTAGATGAATGCACTGACGCAGTAACTGTCCTGATGAAGTGACGCGAGTGTTGAAACATGTTTTTATATCCATGTCTTCAATAAACATTACAGACTGTCTGCAAGGGGTGGAAGTATGTTATATATGTTTGTAGATGCCCCTTTTTATGACATGTCTTTCACAACAAAGGTTGGACACTTTATATTTGTTTGTATGTTTGTTTGGATATCTGCAATTTGTTTGGATACTCGACAAACAGAGAAACTTCAGAAAGTTTCACTGTTATTTTGAGGCACAAGAGACTCCTTCTGCAGCAGGTAAGCAAAGTACACGCCATGACAGAGTCCCCTGAAGGAAATGAGCAAAGTCAGGAGAGTCTGGTTTAGTGGAGCTTCCTATGTCACAGCTTTAGATTGAGCTGTGTGTGTAAATAATAAAATGGTCTCAACTTATGAAGTGGGCCATTTTCATGGCTCTGCTGTCACACTTTAAAATCACTTTGATTTGGTTATTTGTGGTTTGTTCTGATCAGAGGAGGAAACATTTGTGATTTTTACAGTTCAAACTGAATTTTGAGTATTTACCCTGAAAATGCATTTCAATGGGAAAAACCTAATATCACAGTGAGGCTGTGTGTGGAGTTATGAGGCTCATGGGGGAGGAGCTTATACGGGGCATTGGGGGAGGTCTGTGGGGAGGTGCTGGGAAGTGTTGGAGGGTTTGTGAGTTGGGGGTGGTTGGCCATGGTGGGGGTGGTTGTCAGGTGTTTTTGTTTACAAACTTGTTTACAAATATGGCTGTAATCAAGCAGCTCCACAACACCACCTCACCAAGGGCAAGTATATCCCCCTCACACCCCCACAAGGAGTGTTTTATAAAGAGCTGCTTGATTATCATCTTTATATGGAAAATGAGCCATTTTGTGCATCAATTTTTGGGTCATTTTTTAAATTGGCTTTAAAATAGTAAAATATTTAGATATTTTTTCAAACTTTGGTAGTTTTGTCCAGAACAGAAGTGGATTAACATAATTATGTGGAAAAAAGTTCTTAAAACAATATATTTACATTATTTTTACAGCCGTCAAAAAGTGGCAGAAAAAGCCACTAACATGAGATGAGGGAACACAAGGGTTAAAGGTTTAAAGACAGACAGGAAACTTTTCTTAGTCTAATCTTACTTTCCTCACACATGTTCAGGATAAGTTCATTAACTGGCAAATGTCGGGATAAACGATGTTATTGGAGTCCATCTTAAGCCACGGATTTAACACTAAAAGTATAAAAATGACAGTGGATGGACTAAAGCACGTCTTGAATAACACATCAGGTGCAATAAACATGAAGCATTAAAGTGAATAAGAAACAAAACATGAAGATAAATCCTGTGTTAATCTAAGCCTCGTCCGTGCACGTACCTGAGCGGTCTGGAGCATGTGTGTGTGTGGTCCGAGCGTGCACGTGCCTGGCGGATGAGGAGAGTCTGATCCTGAGAGGAGCAGCAGGAGGAGCAGCAGGAGCAGGAGGAGGAGCAGCAGGAGGAGCAGCAGGAGGAGCAGGAGGAGCAGCCGAGTCCAGGGCAGTGGACATCGGATAGAAAGAACCTCTAGCACCGGGATCTGCTGCTGCTCTGAGAGTCTGAGGGAGGGGAGGGGGGAGGAGAGGAGAGAGAGGGGAGGGAGGAAAGAGCGCCGGGGAGGTGAGGGTGTCGAGGGAGGGGTGGGGAAAGGGGAGGGGGAGAAAGGAGGGGGAAAAAGAGGGAGGAAGAGGAGAAAACGGGGGTTTCATGGTGTCAATGACGACACATGATCCAACATATGATCATAATCCTTTTATTTAGTTTTGTTAGTTTTACTTAATTCGTCCCAATCTTCTACTGTGTTCTGTGTCCTCACTTATGTAAAAACACACTTTATATCTTATATGTCCATCACTTAATGTCTGTGTAATATCTATCACTGAAATAAAATAAAATAAATAAAAAGGAGAGAGGGAGAGAGTGAAGAGGGGGAGGGAGAGACACTATGGTCAGGTGCTCCAGGAGACACAATACTTACAGTTTCTCCTGCAGCAGCAAAATTCAAATCATCTGTTCAAATGTCATGGAAAGTTGTGATATTCTAAAGACCAAAGCACTGGACTAATGCCGTGTCCGGGACTGGGCTCTGGCTGGACATATTGATGGGTCACATAGGGTGATTTGGGCAGAGGGGGGAGGACTGTGTGTGTGTGTGTGTGTGTGTGTGTGTGTGTGTGTGTGTGTGTGTGTGTGTGCATATGCGTGTGCCTGTATGTGTGTTGCCCTGGGGACGTGAACTCGGTCAAATCGAATTCATTAAAAGCCACAGAGATCAGTGGAGCTTCGTAACAGTATAAACATTAACACCATCATCCTCCTCACAGCGACCGTCAGCAGAAGGTCAGATGGTCACGGCGCCCACGGACCCTGGGCACAACAGATAATAATAATCCAGATTAAAAACAGCAGAATGTAGAGGGGAGACAGACTCGGGTACAGTACAGGAGCTTTGAGACTGAATCACGTTGACGTATTTCTCAGCATATTCCTGTTGAATCATTGTAAAAGCATCATGAAGCTTAAGGCCTGGTCCTCACAAACAGCTGTAGGTGTTTTGTCCACAGCCATGCACTGCTGCTGTCAGTTTGCTGGAGCTGGACAGAATCAGGGGCGGAGCACAGGCAGCTGAGGGCAGGGGGCTGGAGCTCCTCTGGATCCACCAACTCAGGATCTATTTACTGCGTCAAATGTAAAACAATAAATAACAGAGTCGGATGAGAGCTTCAAAGTGTTTGTTTCTAATGGAGAATCTGTTCTCTCTTTGACCGTTCCCCTTTTCCTCTTCTCTCTGATTGGCTGATGTGTTTCCCCCCTTCGCTGATACAATTCATGATCAATAAAAGCTCGTCACTCCTAAGCAGGCGACAGGTAAGAGAGGAAGATACTTAACTGTCTCTCCTCTGGGCGCCTCGTGTCCATGCCCTGGCGGCTGCTGCTGATCTGCTGCTCCCGGTGCCGACGGATCCTTAGGGTTTCTTCACCTCGTTCACTTTATAGTCTGGTTGCTGGATTTTTGTGGAGTGTATCAAAACTATGCTTAAATAATAAAGTTATAAAAAATGTAATCAGAAAACCAATGTAAGAAAAAAAAGGTGCCATAATAAATTTAATGAACATTAAAAATATGTAGTTTGGTGGAAATTTACGAAATTTGGCAGAAAATTCCTTATCATATGTTTGATGGCGTTGCCGTAGCGATGACCAGAACTCCCCATTTACTCTAATGGAAAAAATTGTATAATTGCACAATTTTACCATATGACAAGGGCAAATGGAAACATTGCTTTTCTCATTGTTTATACCATACAGCTTCCAAAAATATACAGTGCCTTACGAAAGTATTCGGCCCCCTTGAACTTTTCGACCTTTTGCCACATTTCAAGCATCAAAGATAAAGATATAAAACTGTAATTTTTTGTGAAGAATCAACAACAAGTGGGACATGAGAGTGGCAAGATCAAGCGATGTTTAAAAGAAAACCATAAGAAGTCCCGTTTTCTGTTTGCTAGAAGACACCATGTGGCCTCCATGTGGCTTCTAGCAAACAGAAAACGGTATTTCTTATGGTTTTCTTTTAAAAATGCCACTCTGCCATAAGGCCAGATGTGTGCAGTGTCTGACTAATAGTTGTCCTGTGTACAGTTTCCCCCACCTGAGCTGTAGCTCTCTGCAGTTCATCCAGGGTCATCATAGGCTTCTTGGTAACAGCTCTGGTCAGTGCGGTCCTTGTTCGGTCAGTAAGTTTAGGAGAACAGCCGGGTCTTGGTAGGTTTGCAGTGATGCCACACTCTTTCTATTCCTGGATGATGTATTTAACTGTGCTTTGAGAGATGTTCAAAGCTTTGGAAATGTTTGTATAACCTAACCCAGCTTTATACTTCTCAATAACGTTATCTCGGACCTGTCTGGTGTGTTATTGGACTTCATGATGCTCTCTGTGCTTTAAACTGACCTCTGAGACCATCACAGAGCAGGTGCATTTATACGGAGACTTGCTTACACACAGGTGGATTCTATTTATTAGTCATTTAGGTCAACATTGGATCATTCAGAGATCCTCACTGAACTTCTGGAGAGAGTTTGCTCGCACAATTTTTCAGTTTTTTATTTGTTAAAAAAGTTTGAAATATCCAATAAATTTCGTTCCACTTCATGATTGTGTCCCACTTGTTGTTGATTCTTCACAAAAAATTACAGTTTTATGTTTGATGCCTGAAATGTGGCAAAAGGTCGAAAAGTTCAAGGGGACCGAATACTTTCGAAAGGCACTGTATAGTTTTCATACTCTCCACCAAAATCCTACGACAGTGGAAATCTAAACATAGTGGACCGGACTATTATAAAGAAACTTGGACTGATTGATTGACTGTAAATAACACCCTGTCACTCATTAAATAAAACCGTTTACTTTTAAAGCCATGTTAGATATATTGCAGCACTTTATTGTTTACATTAAAGTCAAAACAGAAATGACAATGGAATGTAAAGCCATGAAGACAGAGAAAGAAAAGTGGAAATAGAATAACAGAACATGCATAAAGCCTGTGTGGAATCCTCCTGCACTTGTCTCCTCAGTCAGTTTGCAGTGAAAAGTGACATCAATATGAAAAAAAAGAACAGTTCCAGCAGCAAATGTAACGTCCAATCTGGGCTTCGGTTTGTTTACTTTCAGTCGGACTCGTCTTTGTCTGTATCCTGCACTTTGTTGGTTAGAAAATGCATTATTAATCTAAAACAGCTAAACAAACCCTTCTTGCTCCAATGGCTGGGCATCTGTTGTGTGGATGTAGTGAAGCTATGATGAGTGTTTTTACTCCACGACAAAAAGGATTAATCTTAACAATGGAGAGGTGGGGAAATATAGATGTACCAAATTTTGTGATTCTAAAACAAACTTCATATTATTTGCTGAGGTCTTATCTTGCAATGTCACAACAAAACTGAGGTGGCGCTATACAAGTGCTGCTTTCAAAGATGATACGAGACATGAACAGACACACATTTCTAGTAACCAGCACAGAAATATTTGAGATGTGTCTGATATGGCAGACGTACAGCTGAGTAACATCAACATGTGAAAAAGCACTGGGTGAGGTTTACACAAACCAGAAACATGTGACTCACAGAGAAACAGGAGCCAAAGTGAACCAGGTTTGAGAAGCCAATAGAAATATATACACTGCTTAAAACAGAAGTATAAAGTGCATATCTTCAGTGTAATTGATTCTTTAACACAAGTGTGTGTGCTGTAAAAATTACACTGAATCCTTGGTGAAAAAGAAGGTCTTGTTCAGGAGGAACAAAGACCTGACTCTGTACTGAGAGACTCTTCCATGTTTCTGACAAATATATCTAACACCTCTCTGGCCTGGCCATGCCTCATGGAGCCTTGCATCCAGAATGATCCCCTGTGTATATTTTATACACAGAGATATCAAACAAAAACAAGCCCATGCATCAGAATCGTTTATTTGTGTCACGTGTTGTTCAAGTCACTTTGAATTAAGGAAGTCCCTCAATAACAATCTATGAACAGCGACTGGAAAGAAAGCTGTCTTCTAATCGACGGTAAATGACCAAAAACACATCGACAGTCGGTGAGTTTTGTGATTCATAATCCTGTTGGAATATTAATGAAGAACCGCTAATAACACCGCTGATTGCCCTTCGCTGATTGGTTTACTCCACTTCCTGTTTGCTGCGTTTGTTACGCTGTGGAAATGTAGTTGATGCCGACTCTTTTTCCAGGTAAGCACCATGGCAGGGTACATGACTAATAATATACATAATACTAAATACTTTAAAGCCACAGTCCATGTGGGGCTACATTATTCTTTTAATTACAGGGGCCGGGATCATGTTCACAGACTGAGGAGGTGTCTCTAAACACGGCCACACTCGACTCTGCGGGCAGTGCTTCAGACGCAGGTTTAAAGAATAATAGAATCTTATTTGTAATTGTTTAAGTTCATAACACACTTTTATAAAAGTTAATGTATCTGCACGCGAAGAGAAAAGTCCAGCGGCTCATGGTGCTTCAAATGCTTTTGGAACAGCTGCGGCTTATAAACCAATATAAATATATACTCTTTTCCTTTATTCATTTTGTTGGTGCATCTTACATTCAGGTGCGCTCTATAGTTATATAATCTCTGCACTCCACGGCAGTGTTTATGCGACAGTAGCTATGCGGAGCATAATCAGCGATCTCCATCTGCCCCCTGTCTTCAGTGTTCAAAACTACACTGGTAATATCGTGAACAGTAACACGTCTCCTTTGACTTTTCCAATCGCTCAACTGATAATGCTCCACTGAGCTCCATACAGCCTTCACACACCTTGAAACTAAAGACTCATGCATTATAATTCTATTTTTAGAGTTGACACAGACACAGGGGTCCCTCAAGGGCGTGTGTTGAGCCCTCTCCTGTTCACTCTGCTGACCTCTGATTGAGCTCCAAAGCACAGCTCAAACCTCTTCATCAAGTCTGTTGATGATTAGGGCTGAGGGTATGTTACATTTTTCTTAGATACTATTCACGATACTTGGTTTTCAATACTGATACCTATACTAAAATATTTGTCTTCTAGAACCAGAAGGATATGAGTAAGGTCTGCACATTTACAATATCGGGTTCATCTCCAATGTCAAGGAATATGTGAAAAATGGGGGATAATTTGGGAAAAAATGGGGGGAAATTGGGAGAAAGATAAAAATAAGGAAAAATAATAGGGGAAAATGGGGCAAACATTGAGCAAAACAAATTTTAAAAAATAAGAAAAATAGGGGGGAAAAGTTAAATAAATATTTTTGAAAAGAAATTCCTCACTTCCTTTAATGCTGTTCCTGGACCAACAGCATCAAAACTTGAATCTACCTGCTTTTGTATCATTTTTACGATCCTGGTATCATTTAATGGTACCCAGCTGTGGTAGATCTCATCATCAGTTGAGATGAGAGGAACTACAGGAGTGAGGAGAGCATGAGCAACCTGGCCACAATATGCACCACAGCAATCACTCTCTACAATGTGGAGAAGACAAAAGAGATTGTTGTGGACTTTGCTCCTCCAACAGTCTGGTGACCGGCACCAACATCCTGGTCCTAAAACACTACATCAACACTACATCAAGGACAGTAGCGTCTCTAATTCCTCCACCTGCTTTCTCAAACTGTGGTCCACTCCAGCCCCTCAAAGACACTGATCTCATTTTAGCGTACATATTCTAGAGTTTAGACTTTCACTGTATACACTCAATAGTTTAAGAGTAACATAATGTAATTTCTTACGACATCTTCCATGTAAACACCTGTGAACTTCACTTTTGAACAAATCCCATGTTCTATGTGTGTTCCATTAAAGTCTCAAACTGTTTTTGTTCTGGTACATTAAGCCCCGCAACCAAGAATGAGAATAAATATGAAAACAAGATGCTACATGTGCTACATACATACATGTGACTGGGAAAACCCCATACATCCCTGAATACTCATTTGGATTATAGCAAATAAAATCATGCTAAGAAACAGAATAATAGATACAATACAATCAAAACAGTACGGAAAATACCAGTCAGTGATATCATTCTTGAGTCGAATCAATGCCAAACAAATCCATCTGGGCCCGTTTTAGACGAGACAAACGAACAGCGAGTGCATGAGTGGCAGAGCTGCGTACGAACACACGTCAGCTTCTCGTGGTGGTGACGGCGTGCAGAAACGTGGTGGTGGTGGACCGGGGCCTCAAAGCGTGTCCACACATTTAGAAGCGTTCCATGGTCAAAGTGGCGCAGTCACTCCCATCCGTTGTCCTTGATCATGTGAGCCAGCTCAATGATGAACTTTCCCTCTTTGTATTTCTGACTGCTCTCAAAGGCGTGCTCCTGGATTTGAGAAAGAAAGAAAAGAATACGGGCTTGGTCATTGTCAGAGTCGAGAGACCAGGAGTTAGGACATAAACATGAAATATTTTCTAGCATTTTAAGCCTTAAACACCACAGCAGCGGCAGCAGATGGAGTATTATAACTCTCTCTCACAGTGACACAGCAGTGACAACTAGATATAGAGTAACTTTGCAGTATTTATTGGTTGACTGTGGAACTCTTCCAATTATTGGATCCCATTTCTTGATTATTATTATTATTATTATTATTATTATTACATTATTAATAGGTCCACATGTGTGTTATAACAGGCTGAAGGTCTCAGTGATACAATATTTGTAATGATCACTTTTTGTGCATTGTTTATATTTATGTGACCTAATAGCCTGTCATATACCCAAGGATATTTAGTCCAGAAAGTCCAGTCATCCTTATTTAATTATTATCTAGAGGAAAACCCTGTGTAACATCTCGTTTCCAAGATAAGACGATACTTTGTCTCACAAATTGAGAAATTCACTTGGACCATTCATTTTCTCACTCAAAGAACCTTATTCTCCTCACGCCTGCGTACAAATAAGCAGTAAATAAGCAGTAACAATAGTGTAGTGGTTAAGACACTTACGTATTTCCAGCCCAGCGTGGTTTTACAGTTATCACAGTAAATGTCGGCGACAGCATGGAGACCGGTGAGGAGAACCCGCTCCTCAGCTGGACCACAGCCCACATTTACCCTTCAGACACAGCACAGCACTAGTCACTCCACAGTGAGGGATAAGTGTTCATCATTCATTCAAACCTTTATTTAACCAGGAAAAGTCTCACTGAGATAAAAAATCTCTTTTGCAAGAGTGTCCTGGGCACATACTTACACTGAATTAAAGAGATAGGCTCTTCCTTGGCTTCCTTGAAACGACTGGAACAGAGAGATGAAAATGATGTTTAATGTGGATAATCATTGTAGTTTTATGTTTTCATTGGCCCTGCGCTCACCCAAACATGACAGTCGTGCATGGTCCCAGCACACACACGCACTCGCACACACACAGAGGCACTCAGAGGCATTGCAAAGGGCTCCTAAAAGCTTTACAAAATAAATACATTGAAAATGTAAATGTCTTTTCTACATTATACGAGTTAAAACCAGTATTTAGCTGACAGTCACAGTCATGGCTAAATGTTGCTTTTTATATGAGTTTAGTTGTAAAATAATACGGGGCCCTGGAAGTGAAATCAGACAGACACGTTTGGAGGGGTGGAAAAAATAAAAATATTATATATAAATATTCTTTTTACCACATACTATCTCAGGGGAATGACATATTGTCTTGGGGGAATTAGATATTATCTCGGGGGAATGAGATATGTGACCAGTCACTAGAACCAGGGACACAAGTCAGTTCTGGGGCATTTTGAGATTTTCACAGATTGTTAAAGTGTCTTCGAGCTTTCCAACAATGTGTAACACATGGAAATCTGATAATATTTGGAGACGTAGCGGCAATTTGAAGCCCACAACTCCAAATAGCTCAAAGGGCAGAATAAGCTTTCCAAAGATTGGGCAGTTCCTACGTCTCTCTGCTGTTGAGAATAACAATAGGGCTAATTTACGTACATCTCATTTAGATTAGCCATACCCCCGTAAAGCTCCCCACTGTCATTTCATGTTATGTGTATGTTGTTGCTATATATATGTTGGGCCATACTGATGTAGATAATGGACATAGTGTAATCAACTGTACAGACAATTCTTAAGAAATAGATCATCTAAAAATGAAATGAAATAAGAGATACAAAAACAAATTGGTAACTATATTAAGAGCTAGCAAGAAAGATTATTATACAAATCTGCTTGAAAGCAATAAAACAAGATTACAGAAATATGGAAAGTATTAAATAGTCTAATTAAAAAAAGACTGACCATAAACTGCCCTATAGATTACATTATCAATAATGATGATGAAAAAATAGAAGATATGAGTGAAGTTGTCGAGCAATTTACTTTGTAAATATAGGACCCAATCTTGCAGAGAAAATCATCTCATCATCTTAGCAATGTGATCGTAGCATATGGACATTATTGTAGTCATTATCAACTAAGGAATTCTATCAATGAAATGAAATGTCAACAGCTATGTTTGTTAATGTATGAGGGGGTAGGCATTTATAAGTTATCTTCTGCCTACTCTCTTTGGGAACATCGTTGTTACTAATAACAACCTTGCAGCCCAAATAAACCAAATAATCTACTCTTTTATTTACAGTCAAACTCCTGCGTGCTTCTCCCATAGCTTCTCCCCAGTCCCTCCCTGTGTCAGCTCCACCACCGTGAGCTGCTGGAGCCTCACGCTGAGAGAGAGTTACAGACTCCAAACATAAATGGTTATAACTGTAGAAAAGACTCCTGTACTACTTTAGTAATGCACATACACTCTCATACACATGAGAGGAAAAGGCCGACATATCGCCGCGCGTGATCGCATTGTTTACGTTTCACTCCACAAACCCAGCCTAACTTTATCCAACCATAAAACCGAAAATATGAAACGGATCTCTCTCAAATAAGACGTGGCTGAAAGCTCGGGATGCGTTGACTACATTTATGGATTAGTTTAAGTTTGTAGCGATCTTGATTTTGTGTAAATAGCAGGTTCATTCCTCATGGACTACATGTCTGTCTCCCATGCAGAGAGATCATTAGTGATCACACAATCATTAGTGCCATGGACAATGACTACGTTATATTATCCTTAACCTGCACACACAGCTTACGACCAAAAACAAAACACAAACAAATCCAATCAACTGAACACACCACGTTAGCTTACAGCACAACAATGGCCTCATCAAAAAGCAGATGCGATGGCACAGCGGCCACAAGCGAAAATAAACTTTCACTCACCCGTCTTAATTAACCTTTGCATGGCTTCTGCTCAGCAAACTCATGGTAAATCCATTTTCGTCGCTCAGTTCTTTTTAATGTAGAGTTTGGCAAATCCGCGCTACATCCTTCTGTCTTAAATCACGCTCTGAACGCAAGGAGTTGGCTCGGGAAACGTAATGGTCAGCAGGGGCACTGTGCATGCTTACAGCCAGGGCATCATCAGTCGCACTGGGAAAGTTAGCCTGGAAAAGTTCACTGGTTTCACACAATAGGCGTATGTATAACACTGCCTTTTTCACGTGGCATTTGTTTGCTAAAGCATGTGTCAACAACGCAAACCAAAGCAGCGGTTCCTCCTCCTCCGCGGTGTTTACCCAGTATGTAAATACACACAGACAAAGTCACGCCCCTACTGCACGCTCTCCCTAATCAAGCCGGTTTGAACCTAAAAGTTTACGCTTTTAAATTTACCATAACTGCTAGCTTAAACATGTAGAGGCTTCTTCGTGGCTTCAAGTGAACGATTCTGCAAAAAAGCGAAAATCACCAATTTTCAAAAAATTAGCTTGTTGAGAAAGTGAGTCTGTCGACTTGTGTCCCTGGAAACCACGGCGGGTCACATATTATCTCGGGGAATAACATATCTCGATGGAATGAGATATTATCTCAGGGGTATTAGATTATTATCCCGGGGGAATGAGGTAATATCTCGGGTGAATGAGATATTATGTCGGGGAATTAAATATTATCTCAGGGGAATGAGATATTATCTCAGGGGAATGAGATATTATCTCAGGGGAATGAGATATTATCTCAGGGGAATGAGATATTATCTCAGGGGGGCTCCCTAGCTTTACTATGATATGTTTGTAAGTGAATACCTTAGAGATGAGCTCGTCGTGGTTGGCCAGGTGAGCACGGCAGTGGATGCAGCTATATGTGCGGTGGCAGCTAGGCAGGTAGGCCTGGAAGGTCTTGGACTTGGTCATCCTCACCATGTCCGTGGGGCAGGGCTCTTCGCTGGTGTCAGGGCTGGTGCCGCCGGAGCAGTTGCAGCTCTCCTGGAAATGCCGACAGAGGAAGCACTGGAGGATGCAAGCAAAAGCCGTCGTCGTTTTGAAGTGGGTGTGTGGCACGCTCCACACTGGCACCACAGAGAAAATCAAGTCTGCGAGAAATAGACGGGAGAAAAGATGAGAAGCTTATTTCAAGGTAGCAGATTCCGCTGCTCTGACCAAGAGTGTTATTTACAGTGAATGGTTCAGAGAGACAGTTAGACTCGGGGAATAGGGCTGGGTTCCGTGGTATCAGAAAAAAAAGTTTAGGTTCTACAAGTGCGCACCAGCGTCGCTCACCAGCGTCGCTCACCAGCGTCGCGCACCAGCGTCGCTCACCAGCGTCGCTCACCAGCGTCGCGCATCTTTGTCGCTCACCAGCGTCGCTCACCAATGTCGCGCATCTTTGTCGCTCACCAGCGTCGCTCACCAATGTCGCGCATCTTTGTCGCTCACCAGCGTCGCTCACCAGCGTCGCTCACCAGCGTCGCTCACCAGCGACGCTCACCAATGTCGCGCATCTTTGTCGCGCACCAGTGTCGCGCACCAGCGCGAAAGGCTGTTTGAGAGATTTTTTAAAATGACATCAAATAAATGATTTTAAAAATCGACTATCGGCCCAAACTTCCTTAAACAATCAGAAACAAAACTCCTGTTTATTCAGTAAACTTAAAGTGCTGAGAACTTAAACAACCCTGAAATTATTCTCTCTCTCTTTCTAACATTAATAGTTCATTCTTCTATATTGAATGAAACATTTAAAAAGGGAAATGTGTATAAAGTCTATGGTTTCACCAAATCTGTTTCAAACGGACTGATGACATAATGACAATAAGGGAAACGACAGGGACACATTTGAATGAGCCAAAACAAAGTGTGAGCAGCTTCGAACCACAGACAGACCACAAACCTATCATGATGCATTCAGGGACACACCAGTGCAGACCTGTGTGCGGGGGTAATGCTGTGTTTCTAGGGGGATATTAAACATTTGACCTAAAGCTGTGGTTCTGGCTCCAGTCGGAGACGTGTGTCCTCCGTTACTCACCAGCACGAAGAGGAGGAGGAGGTGGAGGAGGAGGAGAAAGGGGAGAGGGCACAGCACACAGGGGGCCGTCTGTCTGCCATCACTTAAAGCCCACAGGCTCCTGCGGCTCCTGTCGAACCTACGCTTTGGCCTGGAGTCTTTGAGGCTTTGTTGTTATGACTGATGCTCCTGTTTCTCTGACGTCAGAGGAAGAATGAATAACAAAACAGGCAGACAGACCGACCAATCAGGAGCCACGATGCCTTCAGGGCCCGTGTGTACAACACAGACCTGGGTTAAATACTCAGATAGAAACCTCTCACATTTGACCACATTATTCATCCAAGAAAAATCAATAACAGCAACTACTACAAAGCTCCAGCGAGGGCTGAGTCTGAGCGTCTTTAGGCATTTGTTTCATAAACTGAAAATAAACTGATCATTTGAGCCAACGGTTTTCCTGAACCCAGGTTCCCTGAACGCATCATGACGACATGAGCCAGTTCTGCCCAGAGTGCCCGGATGTGTAAATAAATACAGACATGTTTAAATACAGGAGCCTCACATACATGTTTTCATTATGTTTGGGCTCTTTTTATGGACATACGTGTTTTAGATCGAACAGCATTTACCAAACATTTAGAAATGACACATTCAGTAAATCCTTCAACACCTTTTCAGTGATTAGTATCAATGTAATTCTGACAGGCACATGCACGTGCACTGCATACACACGCACGCGCGCACACACACACACGCACGGTTTTATTGTCAGTGAAAGGTTTCACTAGAATGTTCTTTGTTGCAAAATGAAACAGACTAAAATAATCATAATTAAATTATAATAAGTATTGAACCCTATAATACTATAGGGCAGTGGTTTCCAAAGTGGGGTCCGGGGTCCCCTGGTGGGCCTCAGAGGCATTACAAGGGGGCCCCAAAGCTTTTCTACAAATCAAGTTCAATGGAAAAAATATTGATTTTGAGGAAATATGCATTTATTTACTAATCATATTAACCATCAATGCTAGCTGTGGCTTTTCAGTTAATCTTAGCTGTAAAATGACAGGTAAATTATAATTATTGGGGAACCCCGTGAGAATAAGGGGGCCACGATGTCCTGAACTTCAGGAATGGTTGCTATAGGGTATGCAATAACAAAGAACAAGTCAGAGAGATAAAAGTCTGAAAACACAAAATAAACCTACATAACGACACAATAAGCAGCCGGTTTAAGAGTTGATTTAATAGTTCAGCGAAACTCCGTCTAAGCAATTCAGCTGATCGGGGATTTCAATTGTCACAACATTCAAGCTCCATGGAAATAAGTTTGTGTGGCCTGATCAATGACAAAGTGACCTCACATTAGTTTGAGTGATATTTCTGTTGTGACTCTGCATAGATGGTTTAGCTGTGAGGATCTAAAGAACCAAAGCCCAAAAACATATTCACCCAGCGGTATCTCAGAAATGTCTCTTTTAACATCAATATTATATTTTAAAGTTAGACCTGCAGTATGGCCCATGAACATAAGAGGGCACCACCCATCACCACTTCCTCAATAAGGATGAACACATCCATACAAATACAAATGAATGGAGAAGCAAAACCTACTGTATTAGAACTCTATGGGAGAGTTTTTGAAAGAAAATTGACAAATGTTGAAATTGAAGTAAAATAAAATGTTTTACCTGGTAACAATACTACTTGAGTACAGTGAGTGGTAACTGAGTGTTGTAATAATCCAATACACAAAACATACAATAATGTAAAATTATATATATATATATACATACAGTGGGGAAAAAAAGTATTTAGTCAGCCACCAATTGTGCAAGTTCTCCCACTTAAAAAGATGAGAGAGGCCTGTAATTTTCCAATCCATCCATCCATTTTCTTCCACTTGTCCGTTGCCGGGTCGTGGGGGCAGCTGTTGGAACTGCCCAAATCACATTGCACCAGCCCCTATAGCGCCCCCTGCAGGTGGTGGGTCCACAGAAGGACGGCCTCATGGTTCTAACCGGGCCCGTTGGTCTCTCATAAGGGGCTTCTGAACCGCTCTTTGACTGACCCGTCAACTAGCACCTGTTTGCCCTGAGAGACCCTACCAGGGGCACGAAACCCCCAACAACAGAGCTCCAGGATCATTCGGGCGCTCAAACCCCTCCACCACATTAAGGTGGCGGTTCCAGGAGGGGCCTGTAATTTTCATCATAGGTAAACCTCAACTATGAGAGACAGAATGAGAAAAAAAAAATCCAGAAAATCACATCTGATTTTTTATGAATTTATTTGCAAATTATGGTGGAAAATGTTCAGAGGAACTGAACAGCTCGCTACAACAGCCGTAGCACCCTCCATACCTGGCCCCCTTCAAGCTCCAGCTCTGCCCCAATTGCCCCAACTGCTATTACTGTCAGCGAGCAGACGGTGACTTCCATCCTGCTTAAAATCAACCCTAATAAGGCCCCCGGCCCTGATGGAATAGGAGGAAAGGTTCTCAAGGAGTGCTCTTCTCAACTAAGTGGTGTCTTCACAAGGCTATTCCAGCTCCTGCTGGACAGAAGCTGCGTCCCTAGCCTGTGGAAGGTACAACTCAAACCCCTCTGTCTGAACTTTACAGTCGCTCAGTGCTGAGGAAGGCCACCCAGATCACTGAGGACCCCTCACATCCACTCCATAGCTCCTTCATGCTGCTTCCATCGGGTAGGCGCTTTAAAGTCCCTCTGGCCCACAAAGACATATATAAGAAGTCATTTGTTCCAAATGCAATCACCGCTATGAACGGTCGAAAGAAATAGTCCTGTTGTTCACTGGTGTTGTGTTGATCTTAAATGTGACTTGGGCTTTTATGGATGTGGGTATGCATGTTTTTTATGCATGTTTTGAGCCTGTCAAAGACGAATTTCTGTCACCTTCGGGGACAGACAATAAAGTTTATCTTATCTTATCTAAAATAAGTATTTGGTCAACTACAAACAAGCAAGATTTGTGTCTCTCACAGACCTGTAACTTCCTCTTTAAGAGGCTCCTCTGTCCTCCACTCGTTACCTGTATTAATGGGCCCTGTTTGAACTTGTTATCAGTATAAAAGACACCTGTCCACAACCTCAAACAGTCACACTCCAAACTCCACTATGGTCAAGACCAAAGAGCTGTCCAAAGACACCAGAAACTAAACTGTAGACCTGCACCAGGCTGGGAGGACTGAATCTGCAGTTAGTAAGCAGCTTGGTGTGAAGAAATCAACTGTGGGAGCAATTATTAGAAAATGGAAGACATACAAGATCACTGATAATCTCCCTCGATCTGGGGCTCCACGCAAGATCTCACCCCGTGGGGTCAAAATTATCACAAGAACGGTGAGCAAAAATCCCAGAACCACAGGGGACCTAGTGAATGACCTGCAGAGAGCTGGGACCAAAGTAACAAAGGCTACCGTCAGTAACACACTACGCCGCCAGGGACTCAGACGTGTCCCCCTGCTTAAGCCAGGACATGTCCCGGCCCGTCTGAAGTTCGCTAGAGAGCATCTGGATGATCCAGAAGGGGACTGGATCATCCAATTTCCATTTCATGGTCAGATGAAACAGAAATTGAAGTTTTTGGTCAAAACTCAACTCGTCGTGTTTGGAGGAGAAAGAAAGAACACCATACCTACTGTGAAGCATGGGGGTCGAAACATCAGGCTTTGGGGCTGTTTCTCTGCAAAGGGACCAGGACGACTGATCCGTGTAACGGAAAGAATGAATGGGGCCATGTATCGTGAGATTTTGAGTGAAAACCTCCTTCCATCAGCAAGGGCTTTGAAAATGAAACGTGGCTGGGTCTTTCAGCATGACAATGATCCCAAACACACCGCCCGGGCAACGAAGGAGTGGCTTCGTAAGAAGCATTTCAAGGTCCTGGAGTGGCCTAGCCAGTCTCCAGATCTCAACCCCATAGAAAATCTTTGGAGGGAGTTGAAAGTCTGTGTTGCCCAGTGCCTGCCCCAAAACATCACTGCTCTAGAGGAGATCTGCATGGAGGAATGGGCCAAAATACCATCAACAGTGAAAACCTTGTGAAGACTTACAGGAAACGTTTGACCTCTGTCATTGCCAACAAAGGGTAAATAACAAAGTATTGAGTTGAAATTTTGTTATTGACCAAATACTTATTTTCCATCATAATTTGCAAATAAATTCATAAAAAAGACTATATGATTTTCTGGATTTTTTTCTCATTTTGTCTCTCATAGTTGAGGTGACATAGTTGTGGGACTCCGGAGGCAGCTGAGAGGTACCGGCAGGCCAAGCGTGCTGCAGCTCGTGCTGTCACAGAGGCAAAAACTCGGGTCTGGGAGGAGTTCGGAGAAGCCATGGAGGAGGACTATCGGTCGGCCTCGAAGAGATTCTGGCAAACCATCCGGCGCCTCAGGAGGGGGAAGCAGTGCTTCACCAACACTGTTTACAGTGCGGGCGGGGAGCTGTTGACCTCGACTGGGGATGTGGTCGGGCGGTGGAAGGAGTACTTCGAGGATCTCCTCAATCCCACTGTCACGTCTTCCGATGAGGAGGCAGAGGCTGGGGACTCGGAGGGGGGTTCGTCCATCACCCAGGCTGAAGTCACTGAGGTGGTTAGAAAGCTCCTCGGTGGCAAGGCCCCGGGGGTGGATGAGATTCGTCCCGAGTACCTTAAGTCTCTGGATGTTGTAGGGCTGTCTTGGTTGACACGTCTCTGCGGCGTCGCGTGGCGGTTGGGGACAGTGCCTCTGGATTGGCAGACCGGGGTGGTGGTCCCTCTCTTTAAGAAGGGGGATCGGAGGGTGTGCTCCAATTACAGGGGGATCACACTTCTCAGCCTCCCGGGTAAGGTCTACTCCAGGGTGCTGGAGAGGAGGATCCGGCCGATAGTCGAACCTCGGATTCAGGAGGAACAATGCGGTTTTCGTCCCGGTCGTGGCACACTGGACCAGCTCTATACCCTACATCGGGTGTTCGAGGGTTCGTGGGAGTTCGCCCAACCAGTCCACATGTGCTTTGTGGATTTGGAGAAAGCGTTCGACCGTGTCCCTCGTGGTGCCCTGTGGGGGTGCTCCGGGAGTATGGGGTGCGGGGCCCTCTGCTAAGGGCTGTCCGTTCCCTGTATGACCGCAGCAGGAGCTTGGTTCGCATTGCCGGCAGTAAGTCAGACTTGTTTCCGGTGCGTGTTGGTCTCCGCCAGGGCTGCCCTATGTCACCGGTTCTGTTCATTATCTTTATGGACAGAATTTCTAGGCGCAGCCAGGGGCCGGAGGGTGTCCGGTTTGGGAACCTCAGGATCTCATCTCTGCTGTTTGCAGATGATGTTGTTCTGTTGGCTTCATCAAATCAGGACCTCCAGCTGCACTGGGGCGGTTTGCAGCCGAGTGTGAAGCGGCCGGGATGAGGATCAGCACCTCCAAATCTGAGGCCATGGTTCTCCACCGGAAAAAGGTGGTTTCCCCACTTCAGGTCGGTGGGGAGTCCTTACCTCAAGTGGAGGAGTTCAAGTATCTCGGGGTCTTGTTCACGAGTGAGGGACGGATGGAGCGTGAGATGGATAGACGGATCGGTGCAGCGTCAGCAGTGATGCGGTCGCTGTATCGGACTGTTGTGGTGAAGAGAGAGCTGAGTCAGGGGGCAAAGCTCTCGATTTACCGATCGATCTACGTTCCCACCCTCACCTATGGTCATGAGATCTGGGTAATGACCGAAAGGACAAGATCGCGAATACAAGCGGCCGAAATGAGTTTCCTTCGCAGGGTGGCTGGGCGCACCCTCCGAGATCGGGTGAGGAGCTCAGTTACCCGGGAGGAGCTCGGGGTAGAGTCGCTACTCCTTCACGTCGAAAGGAGCCAGCTGAGGTGGCTAGGGCATCTGTTCCGGATGCCTCCTGGTCGCCTCCCTCGGGAGGTGTTCCAGGCATGTCCTATTGGGAGGAGGCCTCGTGGAAGGCCCAGGACACGCTGGTGGGACTATGTCTCCGAGCTGGCCTGGTGTCGCCTCGGGGTCCCCCAGAACAGCTGGAGGAGGTGTGCGTGGATCGGGAAGTCTGGGCATCTCTGCTGAGACTGCTGCCTCCGCGACCCGGCCCCGGATAAAGCGGAAGAAAATGGATGGATGGATGGATGGATAGTTGAGGTTTACCTATGATGGAAATTACAGGCCTCTCTCATCTTTTTAAGTGGGAGAACTTGCACAATTGGTGGCTGACTAAATACTTTCCCCCCCCACTGTGTGTGTGTGTGTGTATATATATATATATATAGTATATCCTGAAATGACACCAAAACAAACAAAAATAAAAGTGTACTGGATGTAACTCACTGTTCTGATCTGGGGCTGCAGTCGGTCAGGTCCATTTTCAGCAACAACATATGATCAGCTGAAGATCCTGAATGACCAGGTTATTCCATGATGACCATGTCAGGATTCATGGGGCACACATTGTGAAAGAGCGGTTCAGGGAGCAGAGTCTTTGGGATGTGCTGGAGGAGGCTCGTGCGCTGACAGTGACGGATGATTCAGTCTGAATTCTGTTTTGAAAGAAACGTGTCACGCTGACACTGCAGACTCCTCCTCTTTTCTCATTCTACTTTCATGCTCTTGAAGAACCACAGAAACCATCAAATGTACTGTCGCCAACAGGGTCTTGAGAAGTAAGATGACAGGAAAAGATGTAAAGTAACAGTCAAAGACTAAAGAAAAAGAATAAATCTCAGGATTCTATTATTTACCAGTGCCATTTTCTGCAGCTGTAACTGACCTGAAGTGTCCAGAAGTACAAGTATTCAGTGCTTAGAGACATCGCCAATGAGGTCAGACTGAGTCTGGATGGACTTTGTACCACTGCATGAGGAAGAAGCATCCTCAAATGAAAACAACATTTCTCTAACCAGGAAAAATAAATTATAGCTTTTAACTAGAGCCCGACCGATATATCGCAGATTTTTGTCTTTAGAACGAGCTCCCTCTGAAGAACAGACTAAACATGAATGTCCTGAATAAATCATGCCCCTCATACAGCGCCCCCTGCTGTCACAGTTCAACACATTTAGAAGCTTCACACACAGATTGACCAGACATTTAAAAAATATCATTGGTGCAGATCAGCCTCAGAAAAACCCACGTCAGTCGACCTCTGTATTTCTATAGATTTATATGATTGAAACATTTATAGCTATAGGCTATTTGAGAAATTAAAAAAGAAATTACATCAAATGAAGGCCCAGGACACGCTGGTGGGACTATGTCTCCGAGCTGGCCTGGTGTCGCCTCGGGGTCCCCCAGAACAGCTGGAGGAGGTGTGCGTGGATCGGGAAGTCTGGGCATCTCTGCTGAGACTGCTGCCTCCGCGACCCGGCCCCGGATAAAGCGGAAGAAAATGGATGGATGGATGGACATCAAATGAAATGACTTATGCCCTTTATATCAGCTATCTGATTTTGTCATAAGCAAGTTTAATGAATGATGGCCAGTAAAGGTTTAGGTCACTTTGCCCAAATAATTATAAGGACTCATTATCTTCAAGCACAAAGTGAAGACAACGCTGTGATGATCATCGTAAAAAAGTATTTAATTTCATATCATATCATAAAACACAAAATAAAGTTTCCCTAAAACAGACCAATTGGTCCGTAGAGTTCACCATGAGCTGAAGTCTCCAAAGGTGCTTCTGACTTTGGGCTTTTTCCCTGAGGACGCGCTGGTGGACGGTCCACTGTCGTCTTCGGCCGGACGTTTCCTAAAGAGACACAGAAGAAAAGGTTTTAGTGCAGATTTTTCACTCATTGGTGCAGAACAGAACATAAGACTCCGAATAGAACTCAATGATTACAAAGCAAAGTGCAGAGAAAACATTTATGAAACTCTGGACGATAAGGGATTGGGAGGAGGCCTCGTGGAAGGCCCAGGACACGCTGGTGGGTCTATGTCTCCGAGCAGGCCTGGTGTCGCCTCGGGGTCCCCCCAGAACAGCTGGAGGAGGTGTGGGTCCCCCAGAACAGCTGGAGGAGGTGTGGGTCCCCCCAGAACAGCTGGAGGAGGTGTTGGGGAGGGGTGTCCCCCCAGAACAGCTGGAGGAGGTGTGCGTGGATCGGAAAGTCTGGGCATCTCTGCTGAGACTGCTGCCTCCGCGACCCGGCTGATAAGAGCACGAACAAACCACCAAAACTTCACGTATGGAGAAAAATTACATCCTAATAAAATATAAATAAATTAGATAAGACGGCATGTTTGGAGTCGCCCATATATGGTCACGTTCGTAGCAGCCAGGGGGAAACCAAAGAGGGGGGAAAAACTGAACTTTCTCCACCATTACTTTAACAAAGGCTGAATTAGGAATACATGTTTCTACTAAATAAAGCTAGAGAGACATGGAGAGGAACAAAGTGGTTCAACAGCTTATAAATACTTAACAGACAAGGCTAACCAGGAAGCTAACGTTACCGCCATGGTACATACGCTAACGTTAGCAATGACTGCCGTTTTTTGCTTCTACTGCATTTAGCCATTTTCTGTTGGACTATAAACATATTTATCACACACCAATAAAGTCAAGCCACAATCAAATCCATGTGGATGTTTCAACAGCAGATTGTTCAGTAAAAGTGAAAAAACTGCAGTCATTGATACCATTAGCATAATATAGCATGAAGCTGACGTTAGCTTTCTGGTTAGCCTTGTCCGTGTTTTAGTATATATGAGCTGTTGAACCACTTCGTCTCCGTTTAGTAGAATAATATATTTATAATTCAGCGTTTGTTTAAAGTAACGGTGGAGAAATGGGAGAAAGTTTAGGTTTTTCTCTTCTTTGTTTTTCCTCTGACAGTTCCAAAGAGACAGTCTGTATCTTTGTGCAATGTTTCAGTTCATGTTCTCCTTGAATGTGTCGAAGAAATTAAGACCTGGTTGTCTCAAAATGTCTTGCATTTTAATGACAAAAAAACTGAAGTCGTTGTGTTTGGTCCCAGTGAGTCCAGAGCAGTCACTTGCGACCTTGGGGTCCTGACACAACACTCTAAAGACTCAGTTACTAACTTGGGGTGAGGTTGGACAGGGACTTCAAACTTGACATACAAATTAGTTCTGTTGTCAAAGTCAAGCTTTTTTCAGTTGCGCCAACTTGCGAAAGTAAAACCTGCCCTCTCCAAACACGATTTTGAGATTTTAATTCATGCTTTTATTACAAATCGGATTGATTATTGCAACGCGCTTTACTTCGGGATCAGCCACAAATTGCTAACTCGGCTACAGCTCGTTCAAAATGCAGCCGCTCGGCTTCTAACTGGAACCAAAAAATACGAACACATCTCGCCAATTCTGGAATCTCTGCATTGGCTCCCGGTTCGCTTTCGTGTTGATTTTAAGATTCTTTTGTTTATAAATGCCTCCATGGCCTCGCTCCGCGGTATCTGTCAGACTTGCTGCAGTCCTACACTCCCGCTCGTGCTCTAAGGTCGGCAGATCATTTTTTGCTTGTGGTGCCCAAAACAAACAGGAAGCTGCGGGGTGACCGCTCTTTCTCTGTCGCTGGACCCAAATTGTGGAATGCACTGCCCTTGTACCTTAGGCAGGCCGAGTCACTCACAATTTTTAAGTCCCAGCTGAAAACCTACCTCTTTACTTCAGCTTTTAACTTTTGATTAACTTTGCATTGATTCATTGTCTTCTGTTGGTTTTGCGCTGTATAGGGTTCCATTTATTTATTGTACTGATTTTATTTCAATCTATTTGTATCACCTAATTGTGTTTTTATATGATGTGTGTACTGCACTTTGGTCAACCCTGTTGTTTTTAAAGTGCATTATAAATAAAGCTGGATTGGATTGGATGCGATTGTGATGGACTCATGTTGTGGTTCATGTGATTGTGATGGACTCATGTTGTGGTTCATGCGATTGTGATGGACTCATATTGTGGTTCATGCGATTGTGATGGACTCATGCGATTGTGATGGACTCATGTTGTGGTTCATGCGATTGTGATGGACTCATGTTCTGGTTCATGTGATTGTGATGGATCATGTGATTGTGATGGACTCATGTTGTGGTTCATGTGATTGTGATGGACTCATGTTCTGGTTTATGTGATTGTGATGGACTCATGTGATTGTGATGGACTCATGTTCTGGTTCATGTGATTGTGATGGACTCATGTTCTGGTTCATGTGATTGTGATGGACTCATGCGATTGTGATGGACTCATGTTGTGGTTCATGCGATTGTGATGGACTCATGTTCTGGTTTATGTGATTGTGATGGACTCATGTTCTGGTTCATGTGATTGTGATGGACTCATGTTCTGGTTCATGCGATTGTGATGGACTCATGTTCTGGTTTATGTGATTGTGATGGACTCATGTTCTGGTTTATGCGATTGTGATGGACTCATGTTCTGGTTTATGCGATTGTGATGGACTCATGTTCTGGTTCATGCGATTGTGATGGACTCATGTTCTGGTTTATGTGATTGTGATGGACTCATGTTCTGGTTCATGTGATTGTGATGGACTCATGTTCTGGTTCATGCGATTGTGATGGACTCATGTTCTGGTTTATGCGATTGTGATGGACTCATGTTCTGGTTTATGTGATTGTGATGGACTCATGTTCTGGTTCATGTGATTGTGATGGACTCATGTTCTGGTTTATGTGATTGTGATGGACTCATGTTCTGGTTCATGTGATTGTGATGGACTCATGTTCTGGTTCATGCGATTGTGATGGACTCATGTTCTGGTTTATGTGATTGTGATGGACTCATGTTCTGGTTTATGCGATTGTGATGGACTCATGTTCTGGTTCATGCGATTGTGATGGACTCATGTTCTGGTTCATGCGATTGTGATGGACTCATGTTCTGGTTTATGCGATTGTGATGGACTCATGTTCTGGTTCATGCGATTGTGATGGACTCATGTTCTGGTTTATGTGATTGTGATGGACTCATGTTCTGGTTTATGCGATTGTGATGGACTCATGTTCTGGTTTATGCGATTGTGATGGACTCATGTTCTGGTTCATGCGATTGTGATGGACTCATGTTCTGGTTCATGTGATTGTGATGGACTCATGTTCTGGTTCATGTGATTGTGATGGACTCATGTTGTGGTTCATGTGATTGTGATGGACTCATGTTGTGGTTTATGTGATTGTGATGGACTCATGTTGTGGTTCATGTGATTGTGATGGACTCATGTTGTGGTTCATGTGATTGTGATGGACTCATGTTGTGGTTCATGTGATTGTGATGGACTCATGTGATTGTGATGGACTCACGTTGTGGTTCATGTGATTGTGATGGACTCATGTTCTGGTTCATGCGATTGTGATGGACTCATGTTCTGGTTTATGTGATTGTGATGGACTCATGTTCTGGTTCATGTGATTGTGATGGACTCATGTTCTGGTTCATGCGATTGTGATGGACTCATGCGATTGTGATGGACTCATGTTCTGGTTCATGTGATTGTGATGGACTCATGTTCTGGTTCATGCGATTGTGATGGACTCATGTTGTGGTTCATGCGATTGTGATGGACTCATGTTGTGGTTCATGTGATTGTGATGGACTCATGTTGTGGTTCATGTGATTGTGATGGACTCATGTGATTGTGATGGACTCATGTTCTGGTTCATGCGATTGTGATGGACTCATGTTGTGGTTCATGTGATTGTGATGGACTCATGTTTGTTCATGTGTTGTGTGACTCATGTGATTGTGATGGACTCATGTTGTGGTTTATGTGATTGTGATGGACTCATGTTGTGGTTATGTGATTGTGATGGACTCATGTTGTGGTTCATGTGATTGTGATGGACTCATGTTTGTGGTTCAGTTGTGTTCATGTGATTGTGATGGACTCATGTTGTGGTTCATGTGATTGTGATGGACTCATGTTGTGGTTCATGTGATTGTGATGGACTCATGTTGTGGTTCATGTGATTGTGATGGACTCACGTTGTGGTTTATGTGATTGTGATGGACTCATGTTGTGGTTCATGTGATTGTGATGGACTCACGTTGTGGTTTATGTGATTGTGATGGACTCATGTGATTGTGATGGACTCACGTTGTGGTTCATGTGACTGTGATGGACTCATGTTGTGGTTCATGTGATTGTGATGGACTCATGTTGTGGTTCATGTGATTGTGATGGACTCATGTTGTGGTTCATGTGATTGTGATGGACTCATGTTTGTTTGTGATGTGACTCATGTTGTGGTTCATGCGATTGTGATGGACTCATGTTGTGGTTCATGCGATTGTGATGGACTCATGTTGTGGTTCATGTGATTGTGATGGACCATGTTGTGGTTCATGCGATTGTGATGGACTCATGTTGTGGTTCATGCGATTGTGATGGACTCATGTTGTGGTTCATGCGATTGTGATGGACTCATGTTGTGGTTCATGCGATTGTGATGGACTCATTTGTGGTTCATGTGATTGTGATGGACTCATGTTGTGGTTTGTGATTGTGATGTTGTTTTTATGTGATTGTGATGGACTCATGTTGTGGTTCATGTATTTGTGATGGACTCACGTTGCAGTTGGGTTGATGTATTTGCCCACGCCTTGTTTGAAGGTCTTGGGTTTGCTCTCCTCTTTGGCTTTGGCTGAATGACTGGCCTGTTTCTCCTCCTCCAGCCGTAGCACCTCTTTTTCCCGCTCTGCAGCGATCTGTAAACACCCACAAAGTCCACATGAAGTGCCTAAGCACCACCAAAAGCACCATCAAAGCTGAAGCCTCACCTGAGCGTCAGCCTCTTCATACGGGTCCACAAACACGGAGGCCGTCACGATCTTTATCTCCTCCTGTTACAGATGCAGTCATGAGAGGAACTGTACAAACTTAACACAATGTAAAGTGTACAGACCTTTGGTTTGTCTGATTTAGGGTCACTCTCCACATTCTCCATCGCTGTGAGAGCCTCGAACCCGCCCACGACCCTGCATACACATCCCAATGTAACCAACACTTATGTAGAGAGAGGATCTTCTTTCCTTCTGCAGCTGAATCAAACCAGGACACTCAAATATTTTGTCATTATTTTAGTCAAAGTAAGATTTTTGCTCTGCTGCGCGTCTTGTGTTCTCGAATCCACGTCGTGCATTGAAACTGTATAATGCAAGACTCCTCATTGTTTAATCCTTACCTTAGTCAATGCAAAGTTTACTAAATTAATCTGACAATTAGTCGACTAAATTTACAAATTTGCATTCATCATTTGAATCTAAACTGAATTTTTATACAAAGTCTGGTGTTACAGGTCAAACATATTCGGACTCAGGTTCATTTGTGTTAAAATGTGTAAATAATGGAAAAATTAAGAAACCATTCCAAAAGCACGATACATTCAGTGGATAATATAGTGATTATTGTGACAGTCTTACCTCCCGAACACTGTGTGCTTCCTGTCCAGATACGCGCACGAGCGGAAGGTGATGAAGCTGAGGACAAACCAACCACAGAATCATTAGAATGTCATATCGCTAAGAATCATGGGATTAGCGGCAATAATAAAACTTTTTTAAAGTGTAAAATACTGGAGTTATTCTACACATTAAAACACTTTGCTTTTCCACGGCTTTTTCCCACATGTTTTTAAATACGGTCACGACTAATGGACCATAGTTTATACGCACTGACAGAGGAGACATTGAACTTTGAAACTGTTTTCACTTCATGTGGATCGTCTTAGTAATGACAGAGATATTCAACAGTTACCATGGTGACCACAATAGGATTCTATGCCTCCGTTTTAAACTAGAGCCGTTTAAGCACATTGTGATGTGAATTAGCCTTTAGCGACGAACTTAGCCTGAAAAGGACATCCTTGTAACCAGACGTTTGGACAATTCATGGAGTGAATATTTATTGACTAGGTTCAGGAGCAAGACCAACCCTTCCTCAACCCAACCATGTCTTCACCTGACCACGCCCATAACCACACCTCTAACTACCTGAACTCCCGCTCTCTAGTGTTCATATTTGTCTTTTTAAACTTGTTCATTTGTTGATATTGTGGGTTATTTGGACCCGTTGTAGATTCTTCTTTTGTCAAGTCGTGTATATACAATGACTTACAACTGAGATTTGTTGGTGTCTGGACCAGAGTTGGCCATACTGAGAATACCGCGGCCCGTATGTGACAAGTTGACCTGAAATTCATCTTTAAATGGCTTTCCCCAGCAGGATTCCCCTCCTGTGAAACACAGACGTGGAAAAGCTTCAAAGCACACATTTAACACATGATTATAAAGGAAAATACCCCGTCTTATTATATCTAACCCCTTAACCCAAACATGAACCCTGCACATTTTCTCCAGTCTGGCTTTACCCAAATCTAAACGCAAAAACACAACAAAAAAGCGACAAAAACACGACTAACGGGTGATGAAAAAGCAACACAAAAAAATCAACAAGAAAGAGCGACAACAATGTCACAAAAATGTGATGAAAACATGACCAATAAATAAAAAGCTTTCAAACGAGGCGTTACACTGGCCAAAAGGCTGTCAGCTCCACTCGAAAAGTTTTTAGATTTGAGTGAAGTCGAACTGGAGAAAATGGTTAAAGCGGGGGTTAAGAGGTTAAACTGCGGCGACCCTGAAGCAGTGTCTTATTTAGGGCTGGGCACAGTTACATCTTTAACGATATCGATTCCTGAACAATACCTAAACTTGTAGCTATTGTTCCTATAGAGTTGAAATATTGGATGTGGGACAAACTGTTTAAAATAAAGTGAGAAAAGGAATAAATGAATACCTAAACTATTCATTTATTCCTTTTCTCACTTTATTTTAAACAGTTTGTCCCACATCCAATATTTCAACTCTCTTCTTCACCTTGTGTTTCACTTTTTTATTTATTTTTTTTACTTCTTTTTCTGTCCTATTTGTTCCTCAAGTTTTGACCAACAGCATCAAAAGTTGTATCTAAAGATTTTTTTATACCATACTGGCATCATTTAACAATGCCCAGCTCTCGGCTCACATTTCAGTTTCTCTCAAACATCACTTTCCAAACAGAAGAGGAGGAAACGCTCACCTGTGCCAGTGCCTGTTGGGTCACCGCCTTGGATCTGCAAACAGACACAGCAGAACCTAATCTTTATGCCTCCTGAGAGTTACTACAGTTAAAGGTTTCTGCCTGAGATCTGTTCATATCAGTAAGTGCTCATTTCTTTGAGACAAGAGAATTAGTGATGCATGGATGTGACAGGTGGCGGTGACAGAGGCATTGTGGCTCGCGAGACAATATGGTGTTCCCATTCAAGACACTGATGAGAACCACTTTATATTGTGAATATAGGCTACAGAGTTACATTTTTTTAACATTTTCTGCTGGTGGTGTGCCTCGTGATATGCCTTGGCTCAAAAAAAAGGTTGAAAAACACTGGTATAAGGAACTGCAGTAAAGAGTCACGTACCATGAAGTTGCGGATGGACCTGTGGAACACTGTGCCGTCATAATAACCTTTTTTGCAAAGCTTAATGAAGTTTTCTCCAGCGATGGGAATCTAAGGAAATCAAAGCAAACACACAAATGAGACACGTGATCGATAGCCTGGGTTTATTATAAGGGTTCAGGATTAATTTAAAAACATCATTTTTAAAGTAGTTTCAAACTAATCATTACAGTGTCCTGGACTCTAAATCAGATCAACTGTTTTAGTCACGACCCCCAATACGAGAGTGAACCCCTTATGGGCACGTTTTACATTCACATAGAGCTTTCCCCTCCCATATGATCTGGAGACCCCCATGGACTTAAGAAAGTTCTTTATTTGTCATTGTATAATAAAATAGTGTGCAGGTGTTAGTCCTTAGCCATTGTGGGCTGAACTAAGCCGCATGTATCTGGAGGTCGGGGAAACCGTAGCACCAGGAGGAAACCTTCAGTTTAGGTCTATGTGTAGGTCTCAAATGTCCATTTACTTTTAAAAAGCTGTTTTCTTCAGAACCATTATGGACGACAAAGACGCACAAAAGCCTCCAGTAAAACAATGTGTAACAGAGAAATCACAAATGCAGTTTGCTGAAAAAGGTGCCGAGTTTACATTGCTTATTACCACCGCAGCGACAGCCGCGTTAATATGAGTAAAAGAGTAAATAAAAACATGTGTGGACCAGGCCCAGATATCCCTGACCGACCCATGACTTTTATGTTAGTGCATTAAGTCTGGAACAAAGGGGGAAGCAGAAGAACAGCTCCAAAGTGCAAAGGGCACGCAGTACTAACACATAGGCTGTTTCCCAAAGCCTAGGTACCTTGCCTTGGTGTTGAAGGCAGTGCCTCCAAACTCACTTCCTTCCAGTCCAAGGCAAGTGTCCTGCCTTGGTCCAAAAAGAGATGCTAATGGGACACACTTCAGAGCTAAAGGAAGTGACATCACAAAATTGAACAGGAAGTTGTGTTTCATCCAGGGGAGGGGAGAGGCTCTGCTGAGGAGTTGGGTTCTGAAGCACTATAATTTTTTATTTTTTATTTTTACAGAGTACACATGAAAAAAATAAAAAGTAGTCAAAGATGATGAAACCGAGTTGAAAATGCAAAATAAAACTTGAAAGAACTAAAATAAAAAATTTTGATTTGAAAGTGCCTTATGTCAATTAAATTCAATGCCCAACAAACAAATCTGGTTCTTTGTTGCTGAAGCCGTGACATTTGCCTGAATGTTTGAATCAAATAAAATAAATGTCAAGTTAACAAAACAAAACAAGTTTTTTCATTATTTACTTAAAAAAGACAAAAACCTGAAATTCATGAGGCTATTTGACCAAATCTTGACACAAACTTTTGCTTTTTTGCAATTAAAATTTACACTGGCTACAGAGCCAATAAACAAGTCGAAGCTTATATTTTTTCTTAAAAAGTGGAATTTAAGTGCTTTAACAAGTCACATAAGCCAGCACCACCTTTCTTTCTTTTTTTTCGTAAGAGCCATGGTGCATTATGGGTGATTTTGGCTGGAGCAAGGCAGTGAAGGCTGCACTGATGTATCCTCGGTATATTAGCCACATGCTAACCAAAGGACGACTTGAACATTGGAACAGCACTTGGGCGGCGAGTGATGATGTGGCTGCCTGACCACGCCCACTTCAGACCAAGGCAAGGCAAGGTACCTAGGCTTTGGGAAACAACCATACTGTATTAGTTTACCCAAACAAAACAACTGGTGGATTACATCTAACCCCTTATAGAATAGAACACATTGTCAACATAAAGGGTAAGGGTTAATGTGCAGCCAGCAGGGGGCGTACACACCTTGTCACAGTGCAGCTCCAGGTTCAGGTCTCCTTTGTTGGTGTGCAGACGCACGTATCCTTTCTTCTTCACATACTGGTAACGCACAGTGTCGTCTGCAATGGCATCTGAAAACACAAGGTCCATCATCATAAGTCCTGCTCACACTCAGGGTCATGGAGACAGTAGATACAGACACGATAAATACAAATTGGTTTATAGTTTAAATCTGATTTAGCCGTCTGTCTTGTCTCCAGTTTATTTTGATTATGATTATATTTGTTTTATATAGCGCTTTTCTGGACACTCAAAGACACTTTACATTGCATTATTCATTCACTCCATACTTGGGGATGGTAAGCTACTATTTTAGCCACAGCTGCCCTGGGATAGACTGACGGAAGTGAGGCAACCAGTCTGCGCCATCGGCCCTCAGACCACCACCAACCACTCACTAGGCTTCCTGGTGTTACCAAACGGTCTCCCAAGTACCGACCAGGCCCTTCCAGCTTAGCTTCCGAGGTCTAACGGGATCAGGCAGGGCAAAGGCGGGATGGCCCCAAATGATGAACAACAAACTCCCACTGCTTTGACCACATTAACATGTTCAGCATTCAGCTGCTTTTTAAACCTAACATAGAGTCCATAAATCAACACCAGATGCCCAGAAGAATTAATGCCATAAGTAAGCATGTAGTGTTTGCTTTAAAACGTGGTCCCCTTCATGTTACGGTTAAGGTTAAACTTTATTGTCCCATAGGGAAATTTGTCTTGGGCTTGCCATGCTGTGGTTACAACAACAACAACAATATATGACAGTACATTAAAGTGACATACACTGTGGACGTGAGGAGCGACTCACCTGCTTCATGCATCGTGGCCGGAGTCATGGCTGTGGAGGTGAAAGAGGCAGACACTCTGCCTGTGGAATAGTGAGCCTGAAACAGACCAGGAGAGTCTTAGTGAGGTTAGGACAGAGTCTTAGACTTATTCTGACGACGAATATCGTGTTGATGTTCTGCAAAGTAGATGAAGAGTCAAAGGTTTACTATATAATATCAATATAGAGTATCAAGGTTTTTTTCAGCAACAAAATCAAGTTTGAATAAATGTAATATTGTTGTGACACTCGTCTAAGCCAGTGTTTCCCAACCAGGGGTACGGGGACCCGCACTGAGCACGGGTCTCATTTCAAATTAAGAAAAGAAGCTGAAACTGAATTTCAAAGGAAAGTTAGTTTTAATGTTTTTCAGTAAAATGTGTGATTTTGAGAGGATTCTAACTTATCCAGGTTCAGTCGGTCACTTTGTAATAATATTGGCCAAATCCTCAAGGCATGGGGTACTCGGAGTATAAATGAACAACTCAAGGGCTACGCCAGATAAAAAAGGTCTGAGTTACTCTCCAAATCCGCAGGACATGAAGGTGCTCAGGTCATTGTGGGGCTAACTCTGCGTGTGTTTAGTCTGGATAGTATGGAGTAAATCAGACACTCACTGTATTGAATGTGTCTGTTTTCATCACTCACTGCATTGAACTCGTCTGTTTTCTTCACTCACTGCATTGAACTCGTCTGTTTTCTTCACTCACTGCATTGAACTCGTCTGTTTTCTTCACTCACTGTATTGAATGTGTCTGTTTTCATCACTCACTGCATTGAACTCGTCTGTTTTCTTCACTCACTGCATTGAACTCGTCTGTTTTCTTCACTCACTGTATTGAATGTGTCTGTTTTCTTCACTCACTGCGTTGAACTCGTTTGTTTTCTTCACTCACTGCATTGAACTCGTCTGTTTTCTTCACTCACTGTATTGAATGTGTCTGTTTTCTTCACTCACTGCATTGAACTTGTCTGTTTTCTTCACTCACTGCATTGAACTCGTCTGTTTTCTTCACTCACTGCGTTGAACTCGTCTGTTTTCTTCACTCACTGCATTGAACTCGTCTGTTTTTCACTCACTGCGTTGAACTCGTCTGTTTTCTTCACTCACTGCGTTGAACTCGTCTGTTTTCTTCACTCACTGTATTGAACTCGTCTGTTTTCTTCACTCACTGCATTGAACTCGTCTGTTTTCTTCACTCACTGCATTGAACTGAACTTGTTTGTTTTCTTCACTCACTGCATTGAACTTGTCTGTTTTCTTCACTCACTGCGTTGAACTCGTCTGTTTTCTTCACTCACTGCGTTGAACTCGTCTGTTTTCTTCACTCACTGCGTTGAACTCGTCTGTTTTCTTCACTCACTGTATTGAACTCGTCTGTTTTCTTCACTCACTGCGTTGAACTCGTCTGTTTTCTTCACTCACTGTATTGAACTCGTCTGTTTTCTTCACTCACTGCATTGAACTCGTCTGTTTTCTTCACTCACTGTATTGAACTCGTCTGTTTTCTTCACTCACTGCATTGAACTCGTCTGTTTTCTTCACTCACTGCATTGAACTGAACTTGTTTGTTTTCTTCACTCACTGCATTGAACTTGTCTGTTTTCTTCACTCACTGCATTGAACTTGTCTGTTTTCTTCACTCACTGCATTGAACTCGTCTGTTTTCTTCACTCACTGCGTTGAACTCGTCTGTTTTCTTCACTCACTGCATTGAACTCGTCTGTTTTCTTCACTCACTGCATTGAACTTGTCTGTTTTCTTGGCCGCTGGTTCCTTCATGGTCGACGCCAACAGCTCATCTCCTTTATATTCTTTGTAGAGCTCGGCCAGAGTCTCCCTGGTCTCCAGGTTAGTGCTATTCAGGTGATACGCCGGGTCCAGCTTCGCCTTTTCCTCCTCTACAAACAAACACATGTTATATTTCTGCAGAAACACGGCTTCTGTGTGAGAGAAGCTGCAGTTTACCTGGATCCAAAACCTTCAGGTTGTTTTTCACATGGAAGAAGCTCGAAACATTAAACTTGTCCAGATTAGTCGGATCCTGTAGAGATAAAAAGAGACCGTTAGAGAGAAGGACAAACAGAGGAACACGCCTGTAGCGGATGACGTAGACGCTGTAGCGTGATGAGCGTAAAGAACACGCCTGTAGCGTGATGAGCGTAAAGAACACGCCTGTAGCGTGATGAGCGTAAAGAACACGCCTGTAGCGTGATGAGCGTAAAGAACACGCCTGTAGCGTGATGAGCGTAAAGAACACGCCTGTAGCGTGATGAGCGTAAAGAACACGCCTGTAGCGTGATGAGCGTAAAGAACACGCTGTAGCGTGATGAGCGTAAAGAACACGCCTGTAGCGTGATGAGCGTAAAGAACACGCTGTAGCGTGATGAGCGTAAAGAACACGCCTGTAGCGTGATGAGCGTAAAGAACACGCCTGTAGCGTGATGAGCGTAAAGAACACGCCTGTAGCGTGATGAGCGTAAAGAACACGTCTGTAGCGTGATGAGCGTAAAGAACACGCCTGTAGCGTGATGAGCGTAAAGAACACGCCTGTAGCGTGATGAGCGTAAAGAACACGCCTGTAGCGTGATGAGCGTAAAGAACACGTCTGTAGCGTGATGAGCGTAAAGAACACGCCTGTAGCGTGATGAGCGTAAAGAACACGCCTGTAGCGTGATGAGCGTAAAGAACACGCCTGTAGCGTGATGAGCGTAAAGAACACGCCTGTAGCGTGATGAGCGTAAAGAACACGTCTGTAGCGTGATGAGCGTAAAGAACACGCCTGTAGCGTGATGAGCGTAAAGAACACGTCTGTAGCGTGATGAGCGTAAAGAACACGCCTGTAGCGTGATGAGCGTAAAGAACACGTCTGTAGCGTGATGAGTGTAAAGAACACGCCTGTAGCGTGATGAGTGTAAAGAACACGCCTGTAGCGTGATGAGTGTAAAGAACACGCCTGTAGCGTGATGAGTGTAAAGAACACGCCTGTAGCGTGATGAGTGTAAAGAACATGCCTGTAGCGTGATGAGGTCTCTCCGTGTGAAAGGTTCGTCCGTCAGCAGGTCTTTGAAACTCTTGGTTTTGATGTTGAGCTGCTCCACAGCCTGAACATTCACATTAATCACATGTTTAACACATTCTACTGAAGAATCGAGAAACCCTTTTAGCTTTAGCTTTAGCTTCAGCTTTAGCTAAACCCTTTAGCTTTGGCCAAACCCTTTAGCTTTGGCTTTAGCTAAACCCTTTAGCTAAACCCTTTAGCCAAACCCTTTAGCTAAACCCTTTAGCTAAACCCTTTAGCTAAAGCCTTTAGCTTTGGCTTTAGCTAACCCTTTAGCTTTGGCTTTAGCTAAACCCTTTAGCTTTGGCTTTAGCTAAACCCTTTAGCTTTGGCTTTAGCTAAACCTTTAGCTTTGGCTTTAGCTAAACCCTTTAGCTTGGCTTTAGCTAAACCCTTTAGCTTTGCTTTAGCTAAACCTTTAGCTTTGGCTTTAGCTAACCCTTTAGCTTTGGCTTTAGCTAACCTTTGCTTTGGCTTTAGCTAAACCCTTTAGCTTTGGCTTTAGCTAAACCCTTTAGCTTTGGCTTTAGCTAACCCTTTAGCTTTAGCTTTGGCTTTAGCTAAACCCTTTAGCTTTAGCTTTGGCTTTAGCTAAACCCTTTAGCTTTAGCTTTGGCTTTAGCTAAACCCTTTAGCTTTGGCTTTAGCTAAACCCTTTAGCTTTGGCTTTAGCTAAACCCTTTAGCTTTGGCTTTAGCTAAACCCTTTAGCTTTGGCTTTAGCTAAACCTTTAGCTTTGGCTTTAGCTAAACCCTTTAGCTTTAGCTTTGGCTTTGGCTTTAGCTAAAGAAAGAGAGAGATCGTTTTACTCAGGAAAATGAAATATTGAGGTGTTTCCCACCTCGTTGGAGAAGACGTTTCCTGTGACCTTGTTGGTGACAATGTGGGAGTTATTTGTGAAGACGTTGTACATGACAGGGCAGTGGTATTTTCCTGCAAACAAAAACATGTTTAGTTCATGAACACGGCTTTAACACGTATGGATCCATACACTAACCGTCACTGTTCTTAGCGAAGTTGAGCTTGATGAGGGCATTGGCTTCAAGTTTCTGCAGAAAACAAGATCATCAGCGGCAAAATAAGAGAAGTTGCATTATGTAAGTACAAGTGGGTCAGAACAATCGTTTATTACTGACACAGGTCCTTTACCTGGAGACTAGAGGAATAATGGTATGAAAAGAGCAGCAGTAATAATAGTCCACGTGTGAAGAGGTTTAATCCGTCTCAATATTAATCACGACTGATCTATAAACTGATTCTACTCTAAAGCTTTTGGACACTTTTTAACAACAATCTGGACACGTTTATGAAGCGAAAAGTAACAGAGCGATCACACTGCATTACGCCATGTCGGCCACAATATTTCCTCCATCGTCCAGTTGTAAAAGCAATAAAAAGGTCAGGAGTCCTGGGTAAAGTATTGGCTTTAGTGTCCACAGCTCACCTCTCCTGTGATGGGATTAGTGCCGTACTTTTTAATCCACGGCATGATGCTCCTGAAAGAAACAAAAACAATGAAACTGACGGGCGTTCCTGAGCCGTAAAGTTATGCTTCTATGGGACAATTATAGACTTGCGTTTCTTAGTTATAGTTACATAACTGTTTAATGAAACACACGTGCGACAATGAAGAAAGGTTTAGGCAACTTGGAAAGGGCTGGATAAACGTCTGTTCCAGAGTGAGTGAGTGAGTGAGTGTGCGTGCATGTTTGTGCATGTGCGCATCCTACAATTCCTTTAAAATAGCCTCCTGTAACGACCGGGCGACTGTACTCACAGCAGGTCAAAGACGTGTCCCTCTTTGGTGCAGACCGGATACTCGAACGGCTGAAGAGACAAACTGGAAACAAACATAAGAATCAAAGTCTGAGGAATTAGTAAGTAATGTTTATCTATAAAGCACCTTTCACAGACAGAGAAGTCACAAAGTGCTCCACAAAATTACAATAGAAACTACAGCGTGTTCAGACTGTACCTGCAGTGGTCGAAGGAGAGCCGTCTGAAGTTCGCCTGGGGAATCACTACAAAACAGAAGAGAAAACGGGTAAAGAAGTATTTCATCATAATCAGGGGCTAAATGACACAGCGAGAAAGTGGCTGGTCAGACCAAAATTACAAGAGTTTGTGTAGTTTAGAGGTAGTTTAAGCTGTACAAAGTGAAATGCATGTAATTTGTAGCAGTTTTCACTGAAGGGTAAAAGAGCTGATGAACATATTATCAGAGATGCTAACTCGTACATGGGAGTCACTCACATCAAATGCATTTGGCTCAACAATCTCAGATTTGCTTCAAACTTTGCCTGATGTTCATAAACCCAAAGTCTTTTGTTGTTTCTGACATAATGAACAGGCTGATGTTTGATCAGCTCCAGTGGAGTTTGTTTAACACATTACGGACTCTAAATGTAAAGCATTAGGATGAATGTTGTATAACTTTACAGTTATGGCCATGTAATGAAAATATTACATTTCATCATCATGCATTTGAGTGTATGGCCTATTGCTGATAAATGTTTCAGCCGTTTCAGGTGAAACAGAAGCTGCGTCCATTGAAATGAATGAGAACGTTTCATTTATGTCTGAAAAGAAAGTTTTTTTTTTTTTTAACTATTTGTCAAATATGAAAATGATGTGAAGGAAGAACTTTGTTGCTTCAGACGATTCACAGACGGTTTGTCCCGAGTGTCTGGAGGTCAGACATGATAACGATAATGTGTTGATTTATTGATTAATTGATTGATCAGCTGACTGTTCCCCGTTCCAGGTTGCGGACCATGGGAGACAGAGCCGTCTGTGTTCAGGCACCCACGCTCTGGAACTCACTCCCTTCACACAAACAGCTGATGAGTTTGGTCAATACACATCTGTTTGTCATTTAACCTCATTTAGCATCAGTTCAACAACCCGTTAGTTATTTTGTGAGGAACACTTTATCACCCTGATACATTGCACCTGCCAAATGTAGTAGAATGTGATGTGCTGTGTAAAGCCCAACGCACCGAAACGCCTTGACGCGCGGCAAAAGAGCCGCCTCCTTTATTTTCTATGAGAGAACGCACACCGAGGCGACGCTGGACCCGCGCCACCATTCAGATTTGTTGAATCCAGACGCGGCGGCGCGGAGGAAAACACAGGCGTTTAACCTCCTGCAGAGGCACAGAGGCGGGTATGGTCAGTGACAGACAGGGAAACCGCCGTGAACTTTGATTGTTTGGACGAGAGGAGACAGAGAAACCATCGTCAGGGCTCAGGCATCAGGGGAAACATGTTAAACTCGTGTCTGTCGGCAACTCGCTGTTAACCTACAAAAAAGAGCCATGTTTACTCTCTCTCTTACAACACGCACATACGCGTCTTCTTTTATTTATGATAAATGTATAAATCACGTGTGTAAAGCCCCGCACGGTTTGAGAAAAGCCTCTGAAGTGCTGTGACGCGGCGCGCTGCGGTGTGAGTTGAAATCCCACATGGACGCGCGTCAGAGGACGAGCTGCAGCACTGCTTTCTGGTGTGTGTTGAGCTTAACGTTGAGCTTAACAGTGTGTAATAATGCGTTACATTCACGATGGAATAATATGTATTTGTACATAATGTAACAAGACATAATACGCCGACCTTAAGGGTCTTAAAAGCAGATTACACTAAATTTAGTAGCAATATATCAAGGTGGTGTAAAATAAAGTGATACCTATTTTTCTGTCCTCTATGAACGATTACAGGGAGTTATTCCAGACTCACATCATTCTCACCAAGTAAGATTCAATACACCAATACTGATCTAAAGTATTCAGACTTTTCACCCACCGTTACGTTTCCCTCCGTAGAAGTGAGTGTATTCTGTACACGTGATGTACCTGTAAAGCACAAAGAAACAAGGTGAGATTAAACACTGGTGACTGGTTTAAATGTTCCTCTAAGAGTCTCTACAGCTGTGACTAAACAAAAGAGAAACACTCATCATCAACCTCAAGAAAACCAAACAATCTTTAATCAAACACAATATAAACATAGCGAAACGTTCAGTGATGTCGCATATCAGTAGTTTCTAAAATAATGTCGCAGTTTAGTAATAATGTTGTTGTTGTCGTTAGCGGGTGTTAGCTTAACGTGCTAAAGCTAACTCCTTATCTGTCTTTATCTGGACTCACATCTTGTCTTTCTGGTGCTGTCGTTTCCCCATGATGTTAGAGCTGGTGAGGAAAGTCCTCAGAGGAACCAGGAGAAGATGAAAGTTTATCTGATCCTGCAGAAGGAAAAACCTGCAGGCTTATTATTCTCTTTCTCCGAGTTCTTCTTCTTCGAATGGTTTACGGCAGGCTTCTTCTTTCTTGCCTGCTTAATTTAGCGCACTACCGCCACCCTGTGTCTGCTCATCAGTATGGCATACATCTTTGGGAATAATGTAGCCTGCAAGCTACAGAAAAGAAAAAGAAAAGAATAAAACCTACACTCTATCAATGAGTCCGCTGTGCTTTAAAAATCCAAATATATATTTTATGATCTGAGGCGTTAGATAAAATATCTCTAAAGATAAAACTTTCCCCACTGTCCTCTATTTTCCTTTTACCCAAAGCCCTTTTGATTTCCTACACATCATAACAACATTACACATCTCGCAGTTTCCTGAATTATGTTTTCCTATTAGATGTAATGTTTTGTTTAGTTTTCATTCTTGTAAAAAAATGCCTCTTTTTGGAATTTAATGGCGGGTGGCTCAACTTAAAGGTGCATTTCTGCCACCTACTGTCGATACTAAGGATATAAATAAATATGAATAAATAAAAATAAACTACTTCTTTTTTTTTTAAAGTTCTATGGTTGATACAGATTTGAAGCGCTGTTTGTTTTGCTGATAATCATTTATGCCTTAGGGTTAGTGGTGATGGAGTTTTCCACCTGATTGTTTTGGTGTTGTAGATTACATTTGTCACCACTCAATGCTGTATATGGGTGTGAAATGTGCATATAATTACATTCTTTGAACAATCTGAATACACTGGAGGGATTGTGAGAGCTAGAAACAAGTTTGGACCAAAACAAAAAATGTCACTGTTTGAATAGGAAAAATCAGATACCCCAGTTTTAAGTATCAAATAAAAACTCTACTCAAGTTTAAAAGTATCCACTTTTAAATGTTTTATGAAAGAGAATTTATAAGTAACCAAGACTTAGTTTATCAATCAACAATAAGTTTTATTCAAAATAATATTTAGACAAGCAACAAACATAACATCAGGTAAATAAGACAACGGCATAATCAAAACTATTAGACACAGAAAACCCTGCAGGGTTAGGGTACAGGAAACGTCAGGCCTGGGGCCAAACCCGGCCTTCTCGCAAAGAACCTCTGGCCCTCAGTATGACTTTGAGGAATATTATTACACAAATCAAATATGTCAATTACGCCCAGTTAGGTCATAAATGTACGACACTGGCATTTGGAGACAGTGGAGTTTTACTTTGGTCGTTTTACAAGAAAAAACACAAACTGGCCTTTACCTGAAATACAGGAGGGTTTATTTAAACAAACCTTTAAAGGTGAAGAGCTCAACAGTAACACGTTTTTAAAGTCTTTTTCACTAAATTTATTTGTCATTGTAGAAGCGTACAACGAAATAGTGTTCAGGTGTTAGTCCTGAGCCGCTGCGACTGAGCCGCGTCTTCACTGAAGCTTCTGCTGCTCATTAAGCCCAGGAGACTCGTTCATTTACCCACTTTAACCTCTTAACCCCGCCTTAACCGAGCGCATTTTCTCCAGTTTTACCCAAATCTAAAAACTTCTTCAAACAGAGAAAGCAACAAGTGTTGCTCTTTTGTTGCAACAGCGACAAAAACACAAGAAAAACTACAGCAGCGACAACACAACACAAAACGTCACGATCAGTTTTGTAGGTCTTAGCTTTCAAATGTGGCGTTATTCTGGCCTGGAGGCTGTAAACTTTTAGATTTGGGTAAAGCTGAGCTGCCATTGTTTTCCTGTGATCTGTAAACTAAAACATACAGTTCAACAAGATAAATGAGTCCTGAGTTTGTGTAAATAAATGTTTATTATGAGTAAATCCAAAGGACGTTTCCATCGAGTCCACAAACCTGAGAAACAAACATTTAACAGGAGGAACTTCTTCTTCTCCCTCAGACGTCCATCTCCGCCTTCAGTCGGGAGATACTCGCACTTATTTTATTATCATTATTATTTATTATTTTATTTTACTGAAGCACAGCCCTAACTCTGCACTGAGCTGTTCAGCTACACTTTTATGATGAGATGATGAAACTGAACCACAACGGGATTTAACCTCTTACCCTCCGCCTTAACCGTTACTCTGGCCTATAGGCTTTTAGATTTGGGTAAAGCTGAACTGGAGGAAACGTGCTCGGTTAAAGACGCTCCGATAAAGAGAATCCTCTGTGTTCAAACGGGGGAGACACGGAGCGGAACCCAAACTCAAAACCCCCGCCTTTAACAGAGCACATTTCCTCCAGTTTGGCTTTACCCAAATCTAAAAGCTCCTGGAAAACAGCGTCAAAATAGTGACAGAAACGATGATGAAAATGCAACAGTTCCCAGTGTTGGCCAAGTTACTTTAAAAATGTAATATGTTTGTGTTACATATTACTGGTTCAAAAAAGTAGTCGATTACACTTTGAGTTACTTTTGGCAAAATATAAACTGAAAATCGTCTCTACACCCCGGCTTTTTAACGCACGACACTATGTACGGCTCACATATTACATCATTCATTGTACATAAAATAAATTTAAAAAGAAACCAAGCAAAACTGTAAACTAATCAATAACATATTAAGGATGGAAATGACAACTGGGAAGTAGCAAGATCACGGATAATATGTATTTAATATGTATTTAATATGTATTTATGTATTTAATATGTATTTAATATGTATTTAATATGTATATTAATGTTCTTTAACACAAAACTAGTGACTTTGGGGAATGTTGACTGTGTTTGGCTTTGATAACCATCTGTAACTCAGTAATGGCCTTTTGTCACTTGCTTTGTACCAGACATCGTACATGAAATGAGAGCGTTGTTGTAGTTGTTAAATGTATATAATAATATTCACTGAGCATAATATGTATATTAATGTGTATTTTATCATAAAACTAGTGACTTTTGGTAATGCTAACGATGTTAGGCATCTGTATATTAATGTGTATGATTTAATGTTTTTATCGCAATGATTTAATGTTTTTATTGCAATTGCAAATTCTGCTCCTTTTGAGCAGAATTTTAACTGCTCAAATAAACTAATAAACTAAACTAAAAGTGCAGTCAGAGATTTCCTTTTCCTTCATTTCTCTTGTTTTAACGTTCACTAACATAACTGCAGCTCTGAGTCACTAGAGTCACCAGTAACCCTGACCTAACTCGAGTTACTTCAGAATGACTCGTATATTCCTGTATTTGTTTTATTCCTTCGTTACTGAAAAAAGTCAGATATTTTTGTAAGTCGTTACTTTTGTAATGCGTTACAACACTGACAAAACACGACAAAAGCGATGGAGAAAGCAACAAAAAATGACAAAACATGACCAAAAAAAGACGAAAACGGCAACAACGCAACAAAAACAGCCACAATCAGTTTTGTAGGTCTTAGCTTTCAAATGACGCGTTTACCCAACTTGGGTAAAGCTGAACTGGAGAAAATGCGCTCGGTTCAGAGGTTAACTGTTCCACACTTTATCTTTCACACCGACTTTAAACCAGCTCAGCTTTACCCAAATCTAAAAGGACAGATCTTTATCCTCACGCTTTGTTCAAGAAGCTTTTAGATTGGGGTAAAGCCAAACTGGAGGAAATGTGCCGGGTTCAGCTGCAGAGGCGTCTGGCGTTTGTTAAATGTAAGACGTGTTGACAAGTTTGTAAATAAACACAAACACAAACAGTTCTTTAATGAGGAGGTAAAGGATCCGTGGCACTTTTGTCTTTGAAGAAGAGTTTGTTAAACTGGTCACCGCAGATCCATCATGGAAACACTTTCCTCCACGATGGTCACATGACCTGCATGCTGCAAAACAACAACACACGTTTAGGAAACACACACTTCACACACACGCACACGCGCACGCGTACGCGCACGCACACGCACACGCACACGCACACACACACACACACTTCACACGCACATGCACACGCACACACACACAGGATCATTTAAAGCGTTGCTGCAGCAGCTGCTGTTTTAGCCTGATTTAAACTGCAGGTGAAAACAGCTGCATTATGTAACGCGGGAAAGTGAGCTGATAATAGTGCACGTGTGTTGGATAGTGCACGTGTGTGTGATAATAGTGCACACGTGTGTGATAATAGTGCACGTGTGTGGATAATAGTGCATGTGTGTGATAATAGTGCACGTGTGTGTGTGATAATAGTGCACGTGTGTGATAATAGTGCACGTGTGTGATAATAGTGCACGTGTGTGGGTAATAGTGCACGTGTGTGGGTATAGTGCACGTGTGTGGATAATAGTGCACGTGTGTGATAATAGTGCACGTGTGTGTGATAATAGTGCACGTGTGTGATAATAGTGCACGTGTGTGATATAGTGCACGTGTGTGATAATAGTGCACGTGTGTGATATAGTGCACGTGTTGATAATGTGCACGTGTGTGATAATAGTGCACGTGTGTGGAATAGTGCACGTGTGTGGATATAGTGCACGTGTGTGGATAATAGTGCACGTGTGTGGATAATAGTGCACGTGTGTGATAATAGTGCACGTGTGTGATAATAGTGCACGTGTGTGATAATAGTGCACGTGTGTGATATAGTGCACGTGTGTGATAATAGTGCACGTGTGTGATAATAGTGCACGTGTGTGATATAGTGCACGTGTGTGTGTGATAATAGTGCACGTGTGTGGATAATAGTGCACGTGTGTGATAATAGTGCACGTGTGTGATAATAGTGCACGTGTGTGGATAATAGTGCACGTGTGTGATAATAGTGCACGTGTGTGGATAATAGTGCACGTGTGTGATAATAGTGCAGTGTGTGATAATAGTGCACGTGTGTGATAATAGTGCACGTGTGTGATAATAGTGCACGTGTGTGATAATAGTGCACGTGTGTGGATAATAGTGCACGTGTGTGGATAATAGTGCACGTGTGTGATAATAGTGCACGTGTGTGGATAATAGTGCACGTGTGTGATAATAGTGCACGTGTGTGATAATAGTGCACGTGTGTGATAATAGTGCACGTGTGTGTGGATTTAAATAGTGCACGTGTGTGGATAATAGTGCACGTGTGTGATAATAGTGCACGTGTGTGATAATAGTGCACGTGTTGTGATAATGTGCACGTGTGTGATAATAGTGCACGTGTGTGATAATAGTGCACGTGTGGTGTGATAATAGTGCACGTGTGTGGATAATAGTGCACGTGTGTGGGATAATAGTGCACGTGTGTGGATAATAGTGCACGTGTGTGATGTGATTTTAATAGTGCACGTGTGTGGGATAATAGTGCACGTGTGGATAATAGTGCACGTGTGTGATAATAGTGCACGTGTGTGGAGGTGTATATAGTGCACGTGTGTGGATAATAGTGCACGTGTGTGATAATAGTGCACGTGTGTGGATAAATAGTGCACGTGTGTGTGATAATAGTGCACGTGTGTGATAATAGTGCACGTGTGTGGATAATAGTGCACGTGTGTTTTGTGTGGATAATAGTGCACGTGTGTGGATAATAGTGCACGTGTGTGGATAATAGTGCACGTGTGTGAATATAGTGCACGTGTGTGATAATAGTGCACGTGTGTGATAATAGTGCACGTGTGTGATAATAGTGCACGTGTGTGGATAATAGTGCACGTGTGTGTGATAATAGTGCACGTGTGTGATAATAGTGCACGTGTGTGATAATAGTGCACGTGTGTGGATAATAGTGCACGTGTGTGGATAATAGTGCACGTTTGTGTGATAAATAGTGCACGTGTGTGGATAATAGTGCACGTGTGTGATAATAGTGCACGTGTGTGGATAATAGTGCACGTGTGTGATAATAGTGCACGTGTGTGATAATAGTGCACGTGTGTGGATAATAGTGCACGTGTGTGGATAATAGTGCACGTGTGTGGATAATAGTGCACGTGTGTGATAATAGTGCACGTGTGTGGATAATAGTGCACGTGTGTGGATAATAGTGCACGTGTGTGTAAGTGAGTGTTGATAATAGTGCACGTTGTGGATAATAGTGCACGTGTGTGATAATAGTGCACGTGTGTGATATAGTGCACGTGTGTGGATAATAGTGCACGTGTGTGTGATAATAGTGCACGTGTGTGATAATAGTGCACGTGTGTGATAATAGTGCACGTGTGTGGATAATAGTGCACGTGTGTGGATAATAGTGCACGTGTGGTGATAATAGTGCACGTGTGTGATAATAGTGCACGTGTGTGATAATAGTGCACGTGTGTGGATAATAGTGCACGTGTGTGGATAATAGTGCACACGTGTGTGATAATAGTGCACGTGTGTGTGATAAATAGTGCACGTGTGTGATAATAGTGCACGTTGTGTATAGGACGTGTGGAATAGTGCACGTGTGTGATAATAGTGCACGTGTGTGATAATAGTGCACGTGTGTGATAATAGTGCACGTGTGTGATAATAGTGCACGTGTGTGGATAATAGTGCACGTGTGTGGATAATAGTGCACGTGTGTGATAATAGTGCACGTGTGTGATAATAGTGCACGTGTGTGTGATAATAGTGCACGTGTGTGGATAATAGTGCACGTGAATAGTGCACGTGTGTGATAATAGTGCACGTGTGTGGATAATAGTGCACGTGTGTGGATAATAGTGCACGTGTGTGATATAGTGCCGGTGTGTGATAATATCGTGTGTGATAATAGTGGTGTGTGGTAATAGTCCGTGTTGGATAATAGTGCGTGTGTGGTAATAGTGCACGTGTTGTAATAGTGCACGTGTGTGGATAATAGTGCACGTGTGTGGATATAGTGCACGTTGTGGATAATAGTGCACGTGTGTGTGTGATATATGCCGTGTGGGATAGTGCACGTGTGTGGATAATAGTGCACGTGTGTGGATAATAGTGCACGTGTGTGGGTGGCTCCCCTCAGAGCCGATACGACTCTAGAGAGAAACAGTTAAAGCAAAAGTCCAAATGACCAACATCACGCTCATGAATATCGTCTATGATATTTTCGGGTTAACATGAACAAATAAAGTCCTATTGTTAAGAAGGCTGAGCGCTGCTGCGGTTACTATAGCAACGAGAGAAGCAAGTTACCGTTTTGTGATATTTATGAGTCTTATGATGCTCCAGCTGCTGATGATTGAAGTATTTTTAGTCATTACTGATGTGACTGTTAGTTCAGATCCTCATATACCTTTGAGTTAACGTTTTTATACAGCTGCGATCCTGTTGCCAGCGGCAACAGTGTCTTTTCTATGTTCATGTTTGTGTGCTGTAGGCTTCACTGCCAACTTTATACGAGTAAAACTATGTAGCTTCAGTTGGAGCTGTATTTCTTGTCGCCACTAGATGGCACCATTACTTCACGTATTATTCTGCCTTCACTCTGAGCGTTTTTTTTATTTTTTTAATTTGTTTTATATATTTATTTATTGTTTTACTGTGAGCGTTTTTCTGTCATTGAGAACTTTACAGTAGACCAGATCTTAACATTTATGTACTTTATTTATTTACTTTGTGTGATTGTTCTGTTGTTGCAGAATAAACCTGAACCTGGACTCCAGTCTCTCCTCCTGCTTTCATCTCATCACACTGTGAAAGCATAAGAGCGAACCCCACATACAGTCCACCCCACCTCAGCTACCTGGTCCATTCTTCCATTTCACCATCATTTAATGCCTAAATGCTGAAGTAAAAATAAATATAATACTTATTAAACGTCTCTTTTTTGTTAAAATGTAAATCATTATTTTCTGTCTGCATTTATTTATTAATGGATTTCCACTTTTGTTTTTACAGCCGACTTTATTCTTTTCTTGATTTCCCTCTGCACATGCAAATGAAGGGGGCGGGCTCGCTGCAGTCATTGGTTAATCCTAGAAGTGATCCCAGTCGAACTAAGCCCGCCCCCTTCATTTGCATTTTGTAAAGCCCAGATCTGTTTCTTTATTAGGTGTTTACGTGTTTAAGGTCGACGTGTCTCATCTCCTCATGTGTGTGCGTGTGTGTGTGTGTGTCTGTTCTTGTAATTACGACATTGTGAGGACCAGTTTGAGTTTTTAACCAACAGAGTGAGGACATTTTGGGTGGTCCTCACTTATTTGAAGGACTGTTTGAAGGTCAAGACGTGGGTTTAGGATAAGGGTTAAGGTAATACATTATGTCTTTGAGTGTCCTCACTAAGATAGAAGTGTTGTGTGTGTGTGTGTGTGTGTGTGTGTGTGTGTGTGTGGTGTGTGTGTATGTGTGTGTGTGTGTGTGTGTGTGTGTGTGTGCGTGTGTGTGTGTGTGTGTGTGTGTGTATGTACTGACTGTAAACAGTGGGGGGTCTTTGCTGTGAGGGTGGAAGCCTTTTTGTCTGCACCCAGAGATCTCGTCGGTCCCCAGCTCGGTCAGTCTGAAGTATCCGATCCTTTAAGAAGAAAAAGAACAAACTTAACGGCCGTGTCATTAAAGGGACTGGGCCTTAAATGTCACTGAAAACGCATCACATTGTTTAAAGTCTTAAATTGATCCAAAATATAAAAAGTCTGGTCCAAAGCTGGTTCTGCTGCTCCTTTTGATGTAACTTCCATGTTTATTTAGTCCATTTTACACGATTATTTTGACCAATTTCCCAAATATCCAAACGTGACCCATCTCCTTTCTCTAATGGAAATGATAAATGTGTTTAAGGCATAAAAAAAACTTAATTTTTGCATAAAATGTACAACATTGTGTCCCAACTTTCTGGATTAAAACATTTTGTGACTCTGGACCAAACACTTGTTTATCTCTTTGTACTGTTTCTTAGATTAAACTATTACTGATTGTTCTTTCAGTGACCTTCTTACTAAAAGAACAATCACTTCTTTATGAGTTTATCTAAGTTTGACTTTTGTCTCTCCGTCACCCTGGACCATGATCACACTGGATCAGCTTCATGAAGGACACGCTGCTCTGTCTGACCCATAAAGCCAAACTGTCCTTTTATTGTAGACAGCCTCAGACAGACCTGTGCAGTGTGAACTCACTCGTTGAACTTGGGCGAGCAGACGATGGCGATGGCCTCTGGAAGCATCAACTGATACGAGCAGTGTGTGTGGAGGTCCACGCTGGACAGGAAGGCCGTCTGTGTGGGATGAGTCTGAAAACACGACACAACAAACATTAAATCAGAGACTTTAAAAAGTACTAAATCAAGAGCAAACGGTCTGAAAACACAACACGGTCCAAATAGGCCGCTGTCAGTGGCCTAGAAGAGGCCCAGAAATACGGTTTCGTTTCACCAATTGGGGCACTACCTACTTAACATCAGAATTATATAAAGATTCCTTAGGAAAAAGTTCTCCGTGCACAACCCTGCATTTTTTTGAGAAATTTGAATGTGAAATGGGAACTATTTTCTTCTGGCGCGTATGATTCTAGGGTCACCTGACCTAGTTCTGACCAATCAGTGCATCGCGTTGACACCGGAACCCGGAAGTAAACAGCCAGCCTAGCGCATCTGTTAGCAGCTATCGTAATGAAAATCCTGCTTTCTGAAGGCGAACTTTAGATTTCTGCAGCGAGAACAACTCAAACAGCGCGGCCAACATTCACGAAGATCCAAACGAGTGGAAATCGCCCATAGACCTGTTATCATCCCTGTATAACGAGTACAATGAACTGGAAACTTCCCACAAACTGGAAACTGTAATAGCGCGCGGTGACCACGTGTAATAACGCGCGTGTGACCCACGTGTTAATAGCGCAGCTTGTGAACAGCACCGTGTAATAACGCGCGTGTGACTCACGTGTAATACGACGTGTGCACGCACGTGGCTGTACATCATGGCTGCGCGGTGTGACTCATGTTAATAACGCGCGTGTACACATACGCGTACATAGCGCGCGCGCGACTCAGTTGTAATAGCGCCGCGTTGTGACTCACGTGTAATACGGCGCGTGTGACTCATGTGTATAGGCCGCGTGTGACTCACGTGTAATTAGCGCGCGTGTACTCACGTGTAAAGCGGCGCGTGTGACTCAGTGTAATAGCGCGCGTGTGACCTCAGGTGTTAATAGCGCGCGTGTTGACTACGTTGTAACTAGCGCCGCTCACGTGTGACTCACGTGTAATACGCGCGTGATGCTCACGGTTAATAGCGCGCGTGTGGACTCACGTGTAATAAGCCGCGGCGTTGTGACCCACGTTAATAGCGCGCGTGTGGACTCACGGTGTAATCTAGCGCTTGCGTGTGACTCAGGTGTAATAGCGGCGGTGTGACTCACGCTATAATAACGCAGCGTGTGACTCACGTGACGTGTAATGAAGCCACACGTGTGACTCACGTGTTGTAATAGCGCGCGTAACGGGGTTGGACCAGTGTAATGCGCGCGTGTGACTCCAGTGTAATTAGCGCGCGTGGTCATCGCGTCATAGCGCGGTGTGGACTCAGCGTAAGTAGCGCGCGCGACTCAGGTGTAATTAGCGCGGCGTGGTTGACTTCACGCGAATACGCGCCGCGTGTGCGACTCACGCGTAATAGGCGGCGCGTTGTGACTTTCACGCGTAGTAGAGCGCGTGTGCCTCACGTGTAATAGCGCTGCGTGTGACTCCTACGCGTATTATAGCCGCGCGGTGACTCCGCGTAATAGCGCGCTGTGGACTCACGTTGTATAGCGTGCGCGTGTGGACTCGCGTAATAGCGCGCGAGCTCTGTGGACTCACGCGTAATAGCGCGCGTGTGACTCAGGCGGTAATAGCGCGCTGTGACCTCACGCGTAATAGCGCGTCACTGTTGACTCACGCGTAATATGCGCGCCGCTCGACCTCACGCGTTCATATCGCGCGTGTACTCACGTGGTAATTAACGGGCGCGACACTCAGGTGTAATCGCAGCGCGTCTTGTGACTCCATGTGAATGGGCGGTGACTCAACGCGATAAATAGCGCGGTGTGACTCCGTGTAATAACGCGCGTTGTGACTCACGTGTAATAACGCGCGTTGTGACCTCATCGTGTATAGCGCGCGTGTGACTCAGGTGTAATTAGCGCTGTGATCAGGTGTTAACGCGCGTGTGGACCGGTGTTTAGCCCGTTTGTGACCGGTCACGTGTTAAAACGGCGTGTGACTCACGTGTAGAATTAGCGCGCGTGTGACTCATCTGGGCTCCAATAGCGCGTGTGACTCAGGTGTAATAACGCGCTTCCGGTGACTCACGTGTAATAACGCTGCGTGTGCTCAGGTGTTAATAGCGCGCGTGTGACTCAGCGTTTGTAACTAGCGCGCGTGTGACTCAGCGCGTAATAGCGCGCGCTGTGACTCGGTGTAATATGCGCGCGATGTGACTCGGTGTAATATACGGCTGCCGTGTGACTCAGTGTAGATACGCGCGTGTCTGATCACGTTAATAGGCGCGCGTGTGGACTCACGTGTAATAGCGACGCGTGTGACTTCACTTGTAATAGCGCGCGTGTTGTGACTCACGTGTAATTAGCGCGCGTGTGACTCCGCGTAATAGCGCGCGTTGTGTTCACGTGTTATAGCGCGCGTGTGTACTTCACGTAGTAATAGCTCGCGTGTGACTCACGCTGAATAGCAGCGCGTGTGACTCAGTGTAATAGCGCGCGTGTGACTCAGGTGTAATAACGCGCGTGTGACTCACGTGTATATGGCGCGTTGTGACTCACGCTGTAATAGCGCTGCGTTGATCACGTGTATAGGCGCGCGTGTGACTCACGTGTATAACGCGCGTTGACTCACGTGTAAATAGCGGCGTGTGATAGGTGTAATTAGCGCGCGTGTTGACTACCTTGTAATAGCGCGCGTTGTGACTCACGTGTATAGCGGTGTGATCAGGTTTGTAATAGCGCGCGTGTGACTCAGTGTAATAGCAGCGGCGTGTTGACTCAGGTGTCAGATAAGCAGCGTGTTGATCAGGTTTAATAGCGCCGCGTGTGACTCACGTTATAGTGCCGCAGGCGTGTGACTCCACGTGTAATTGCGCGGTTGTGACTCAGTGTAATAGCGCGCGGTGGTGATAGTGTTAATAGCGCCGCGGTGTGACTCTCCGTTGTTCATAGCCGCGTGTGGACTCCGTGTAATAGCAGCGTGTGCTCAGGTTGTAATAACGCGCGTGTGACCACGTGTAATAGCGCGCTGTGACTCACGCGTAATAGCGCGCGTGTGACTCACGGTGTAACTAGCCGCGCGTGTGAACTCACGTCATGTAATACTGCGCGCGTGTTGACTCACGTATGTAATAGCGCGCGTGTGCATCACGTGTATAGCGCAGCGTGGACTCACGTGTCAATAGCGCGGTTGACTCACGCGTCCCATAGCGCGCGTGTGACTCACGGTACATAGCGGCGTGTGACTCACGTGTAATAGCGACGCGTTGTGACTTCCGTTTATGTATACTAGCGCGCGTGTGGACTCAGGTGTAATACGCGGCGTATACCTGTGATCACGTGTAATAGCGGCGTGTGACTCACGCGTATAGCGCGCGTGTGACTCCGTTGTAATAGCGCGCCGTGTGACTCACGTTTGTAATAGCGCGCGTGTCTCACTTGTAATAGCGCGCGTAGCTGTGACTCACGTTGTCAATAACGCGCGTGTGACTCACGTGTAATAGCGCGCGTGTGACTCAGGTGTAATAGCGCGTGGTGACTTCAGGTGTAATAACGCGCGTTGACTCAGGTGTAATAGCGCGCGTTACTCACGCGTAAATAGCGCGCGTGTGACTCCAGTGTATAGGCGCGCGTGTGACTCACGTTGTTAATAACGCGCGTGTGGACTCAGGGTTAATATGCGGCGTGGGACTCACGTGTAATAGCGGGTGTTGTGCTTCAGGTTGTAATAGCGCGCGGTGACTCACGTGTAAAACGCGCGTGTGACTCACGTGTAATAACGCGCGTTGACTCAGGCTGTAATAGCTGCGCGTGGACTCACGTTAATAACGCGCGTTGTGACTCACCGTAATAGCGCGCGCGCGACTCACGTGTAATAGCGCGCGTGTGACTCCGTGTAATAGCCGCGTTGACTCAGCTGTAATAACGCTGCGTGTGACTTCACGGTAATAGCGCGGCGCGACTCACGTGTAATAGCAGCGCGTTGTTGACTCAGGTGTAATAGCGCTCGTGTACTCACGTCCCTGTTAATACGCGCGTGTGACTTCAGGTGTAATTAGCGGCGTGTGACTCAGGTGTTAAGCGCGGTTTGACTCAGGTGTAATTAGCCGAGCGCGTGACCTCAGTTGTATAGCGCGCGTGTGACTCACGCCGTAAACGCGCGTTGACTCAGGGGTGTAATTAGCGCGCGCGTGACTCAGGTTGTAATAGCGCGCGTGTGATCAGGTGTAATTAGCGCGGCGTGTGACTCACTGCGTGAAATAGCGCGAGTGTGACTCAGGATGTAATAGCTGCGCGCGTGACTCAGGTGTTAATAGCGCGCGTGTGACTCACGTGTATAGCGGCGCGTGACTCACGTGTAAATAACGCGCGTGTGACTAGGCTGTAATAGCGCGCGTGTGACTCACGTGTATAGCGCGCGTGTGACTCACGTGTAATAACGCGCTGTGACTCCGCTGTAATAACGCGCGTTGACTCAGGTTGTCAATAGCGCGCGTGTGACTCAGGTGTAAATAGCGCGCGTGTGACTCAGGTGTAATAGCCGGCGCGTGTGACCCACCGTGTAATAACGCGCGTGTACTCAGGTGTTAGCGCGCGGTGACTCACGTGTAATAGCGGCGGTGTGCTCAGCTGTAATAGCGCCGGTTGTGCTCACGCGTATAGCGCGCGTGTGATCACGTGTAAATAGCCTGCGTTGACTCACGTGTAATAAGGCTCGCGTTTGTGACTCAGTGTAATAGCGTATCGCGTGTGACTCATGTTGTAATTAGCGGCTGGTGACTACGTTGTAATAGCGCGGCGTGTGACTCAGGTGTAATGCGCGCGTGTGATCAGGTGGTGAATAGCGCGCGTGTGACTCACGTTGTAATAGCGCTGCTGTGTGACTCAGGTTTAATAGCGCGCGCTGTGACACACGTCTGTAATAGCGCGTGTTGACTCACGCGTTAACTAGCGCGGTGTGACCTCACGTGTATAGCGCGCGTGTTGACTCAGGTGTAATAGCGCTGCGTTGTGATCAGTGTATAGAGCGCCGTTGACTCACGTGTATAGCTGCGCGTGTGACTCAGCTAATTAACGGCGTGTGGACTCACGCTGTTAATAGCGCGCGGTGACTCAGGTGTAATAACGCGCGTGTGACTCACGTGTATAAACGCGCGTGTGATCACGTGTATAGCGCGCGTGTGCCTCAGTTGTCCATAGCGCGCCGTGTGACTTCACGCGTAATAGCGCGCGTGTGACTCCGTGTATAACGCGCGTTGTGACTCGGTGTAATACGCGGTGTGACTCAGGTGTAATAGGCGCGTGTGACTCACGTTTAATAGCGCGCGTGTGACTCACGCGTAATAGCGCGCGTGTGATCATGGTAATAGCGCAGGTGTTGACTTCACGCTAATTAACGCGCGGTGTGACTCACGTTAATCGCGCGTGTGACTCATGGTGGTATAGCGCGCGTGTGACTCACGTTGTAATAACGCGCGTGTGATCCGTGTAATAGCGCGCGTGTGACTCAGGTTGTAATAGCGCGCTGTGTGACTTCAGGTGGTAATTAGCATGCGGTGTGACTCGCTGTAATAGCGCGCGTGACTCACGTGTAATTAGCGCGCGTGTGGATCACGTGTTAATAGCGCGGTGTGACTTCAGGTGTATAGCGCGCGTTGACTGACTCATTTAACGTGTATAGCGCGCGTGTGACTCAGTGTGTATAGCGCGTGTGACTCAGGTGTAATTAGCGCGCTTGTGACTCACGTTGTAAATAGGCGCGCGTGTGACTCATGGTGTAATAGCGCTTAGCTGTGACTCAGGTGTAATACGCTGCGTGTGGGACTCACGGAAGATAGCTGCGCGTGTGACTCACGTTAATAACGCGGTGTGATCAGGTGTATAGCGCGCGTGTGACTTCACGCGTAAATAGCGCGCGTGTGACTCAGTGTTAATAAACGCGGCGGTGTGACTCACGTGTAATCTAGCGGCGCGTTGTGACTACGTGTAATAGCGCGTAAGGCGTGTGACTAGTGTAATAGTGGCGCCGTGGACTCACGCGTAATAGCGCGCGTGTGACTCACGTGTAATAACGCGCGTTGTGACTCACGTGTTAATATCGCTGCGTCGTGACTCACGTGTAATTAGCGCCGCGTGTGGGACTCAGTTGTAATAGCGCGGTGTACTACAGGTTAATAGCGCGCTCGTGGTGACTCAGGCTTAATAGCGCGCGTGTGACTCACGTTGTAAGTACGCGGCGTGTGAACTGCAGGTGTATTTAACCGCGCGTGTGACTCACGTTGTCAATAACGCGCGTGGTGTCACGTGTATAGCCGTCGTGTGACGCACGTGTAAATAGGCGCGTGGACTTTCACGTGGTAAAATCGCGGGGGTGTGACTCAGGGTATAGCGCGCGTTGTGAGGACTCAGTGTTTAATTATACGCGCGCTGTGACCACGTGTAATAACGCGCGTGTATGTGATACGTGTATAGCCGCTCGGGTGTGACTCACGTTAATACGCGCGCGTGTGACTCACGTGTAAATTAGCATCGCGTGTGACTCACGTGTATTAGCGCTGCGTCTGTAGACGTCACGTTAAGTAGCGCGGTTGGTGACTCACGTGTAATAACGCGCGTGTACTCACGTAATAGCGCGCGTGTGACGCGACGTGTATAGCTGCGCGTGTTGACTTCAAGTTATAACCGGTGTGACTCACGCCTATAGCGCGCGTGTGACTCACGTGTAATAGCGCGCGTGTGGACTTCACGTGTAATACGCGCGTGTGACTCACGCTTGTAATAGCGCGGCCAATGTGACTCCGTTGTAATGCGCGCGTTCGTGACTCACGTGTAAATAGCGCGCGTGTGACTCAGGTGTAATAGCGCGTGTGACTCAGGGTGTATAGCGCGCGTGTGATTCACGTTGTAATAACGCGCGTTGTGGACTTCACGTGTTGAATAGCGCGCGTGTGACTCCGTGTTATGCTGCGCGTGTGACTACGTGTTATAGCGCGCTGTGTGACTCCGTGTAATGCCGCGTGTGAACTACACGCGTATATAACGCGCTGTGTGAACTCACGTGTAATAGCGCGCCGTGTGACTCAGGTGTAATAGCGCGCGTGTGACTTCACGTGTAATAGCAGGGCGTGACTCACGCGTATAACGCGCGTGTGACTCAGGTTGTAAATAAGCGCCCGCGTGTTGACTCACGTGTAATAGCGCGCGTGTGACTCACGTGTTTTATAGCGCGCGGTGTGACTCACGCGTTATTACGCGCGTGTACTCCGTATGTAATAGCGCGCGTTGGACTCAGTGTATAGCGCGCGTGTGATCCGTGTAATTAGCGCCCGCTGACTCACGCGTTATAGCGCGCGTGTGACTCAGGGTGTAATAGCGCCGTTGTGACTCACGTTGTAATACGCGCGTTGACTCACGTGTAATAACGCGCGTGTTGTGACTCAGGTGTAATAGCGCGCGTGTGACTCAGGTGTAATACGCGCGCGTTGTGACTCAGGTAATTAGGCGCGTGTGACTCACGCTGTAATAACGCGCGTGTGACTCACGTGTAATAACCAAATAAGAATACAGCGCGTTGTGACTCAAGGTGTAATAGCGCGCGGTGTGACTCAGGTGTATAGCGCCGCGTGTGACTCACGTGTAATAGCGCGCGTGTGACTCACGTGTAATAACGCCGCGTGCTGACTACGTGTAATAACGCGCGTGACTCACGTGTAATAACGGCGCGTGTGACCAGGTGTAAATAGCAGCACGTTGTGACTCACGTGTAATAGCGGCGCGTTGTGTGTGACTCACGTTGTAATATACGCGGGTGACTCACGCTGAATAACGCGCGTTGTGACTCATGTGTAATAACGGGTGTGACTCAGGGTAATAGCGCGCTTGTGACTCACGTTGTAATAACGGCGTGTGACTCAGTGTATAGGCGCGTTGACTCACGCTGTGTTAATAGGCGTGTGACTCCGTGTTATAGCGCGCGTGTGAGCTCACGTGTAATAGCGCGCGTTGTGACTCACGTGAATAGCGCGCGTGTGTGTGACTCACGCGTAATAGCGCGCGTGTGACTCACGTTTAATAGCGCGCGTGTGACTCACTGTATAGCCGCGTGTGACTCAGTTAATAGCGCGCGTGTGACTCACTTAATAGCGCGCGTGTGACTCAAGGTGTAATAAACGCGCGTTTGATACGTTTAATAGCGCGCGTGTGACTACGTTGTAATAGCGCGGTGTGCTCACGTGTAATAGCGCTGTGTGACTTCATGTGTAATTAACGCGGTGTGGGACTCACGTGTAATAGCGCGGTGTGACTCAGGTGTAATAGCGCGCGTTACTCACGATGTATAGCGCGCGTCACTGTGACTCACGGGTATAGCGCTGTGTGCATCAGGTGTTAATAGCGCGCGGTGCGACTTCATCGGTTTAATAGCGCGCGTGTGACTCAGGTGTTAATAACGCGCTGTGTGACTCAGGTTAAATAGCGCGCTGTGGCTCACGTGTAATCAGGCGCCGTGTGACTCACGTGTAATAGCGCGCGTGTGATCACGTGTAATAGCGCGCGTGTGACTCACGTGTAACTTAGCGCGCGTGTGACTCACGTGTATAGCGCGCGTGTGACTCACGTTTGTATAGCAGCGTGCTGACTCAGGTTGTAATTAACGCGCGTTGACTCTACGTGTAATAGCGCGCGTGTGAACTCACGCGTAATAGCGCGCGTGTGACTTCACGTATGTAATAGCGCGCGTAGTGACTCAGGTGTAATTAGCGCGCGTGTTTGTGACTACGTGAATAGCGGGTGTGGACTCACGTGTAATAGCGGCGCGTGTACTACGTGTAATAGCGCGCGTGTGGATCAGCGTGCAATATGCGGCGTGGTGACTCCGTGTATGCCGCGTGCGTGATCTCAGTTTGTAATAGCGCGCGGGTGACTCACGTTGAAGAGCGCGCGTGTACTCACGTGTAATAACGCGCGTGGTGACTCACGTGTAATGCGCGCGTGTGACTCACGCTAATAGCGCTCGGTGTGAACTTCACGTTGTAATAGCGCGCGTGTGACTCACGTTGTAATAGGCGCGTTGGCACTCACGTGTAATAGCGCGCGGTGACTTCCGCTGTAATAACGGCGCGTTTAGACTACGTGTAATAGCGCGCGTTTGTGACTCAGGTGTAATAGCGCTGTGTGACTCAGGATGTAATAACGGCGGTAGTGGACTCAGGTGTAATTAGCGCGGTGTGACCTCAACGCGTAATAGCGCGCGTGGGACTCAGTGTAATGCGCGCGTGGTGACTCACGTGTAATAACGCGCGTGTGATCATGGTGTAATTAGCGCGCGTTGTGACCTCACGTTGTAATAGGCAGCGCTGTGTGACTCAGGTTAATAGCGCCGTGTGACTTCACGTGTAATAACGCGCGTGTGACTCACGTGAATAACGCGCGGTGACTCAGGGTTGTTAGCGCAGCGTGGTGACTCACGTGTGAATTAACGCGCGCTGTGACTTCACGGCGTTATAGCGCGGCGCGCGACTTCAGTGTAAATAGCGGCGCGTATGTGACTCACGTTGTAATAGCGGCGCGTCGTGGACTCGACGTGTAATAACGCGCGTGTGACTCACGCGTAATAGCGCTGCGCGCGACTCACGGTGTAATAGCGCGCGTGTGACTCAGGTTTGTAAATAGCGCGCGTGTGACTCACGTTATAGCTCGCGTGTGACTCAGGTTAATTAGCGGCGTGTGACGTCAGGTGTATAGCGCGCCGTGTGACTCAGGTGTTAATAATGCTGCCGGTGACTCAGGTGTATAGCGCGCGTGTGACCACGCGTAATAGCGCGCGTGTGACTCAGGTGTAATAGCGCGCGCGTGCCTCAGGTTAATAGCGCGCGTGTGACTTCCAGGTGTAATGCGCGCGTTGTGACTCACGCGTAATAGCGCGCGTGTGACTCACGTTCTGTAAATAGCGCGCGCGTACTCAGGTGTAATAGCTGCGCGTTGTGACTCACGTTTAATAGCGCGCGCGTGACTCAGTTGTAATAACGCGCGTGTGACCAGATAGATATAGAGCGCCGTTAGTGACTACGTGTAAAGCGCGCCGTGTGGACTCCACGTTAATTAACGGCGGTGTACGACTCACGTGTAATAAACGCCGTGTGACTCAGGGTCTGTATAGCGCGCGTGTGACTCAGGTGTAATAGCGCGCGTGTGATGACTCAGGTGTAATAGGCGCGTGTGAACCCACGTTTATTAACGGCGTGTGACTAGGTTTTGAATAGCGCCCGCGTGTGACTTCACGTGTAATAGCGGCGCGTGTGACTCACGTTGGTAATAGGCGCGTGTGACTCACGCGGTAAATAGCGCGCGTGTATGACTAGTGAATAGCTGCGCGTTGTGAGACTCACGTGAATAGCTCGCGTGTGACTAGTTAATAGCGCGCCTGTGATCTCATGTTGTAAATAGCGCGGCGTGTGACTCAACGTTGTAATAGCGCGCGTGTGACTACAATGTTAATGCAGCGCGCGATGTTGACTCAGGTGTAATAGCGCGCGTGTGACTCACGTTAATAGCGCCGTGTGACTCAGGTGAAAAGCGCGCGTGTGACACACGTGTAAAGCGCGCTTGTTGTGACTCACGCGTAATAGTGCGCGTGTGACTCACGTGTAATAGCTGCGCGTGTGATTCAGGTGTTAGCGCGCGTGTGACTCGTGTAATAGCGCGCGGTGACTCACGTTTGTAATAGCGTCCTCGTGTTGACTCACGCGTTAATAACGCGCGTGGTACTCAGCGTAATAGCGGCGCGTGTGACCTCAGGGGTATAACGCGCGTGTGGACAGTGTAATAACGCGCGTCGTGATCACGGTAAAGCGCGTGGTGACTAGCTGAAAGAGCGCGTGTTGATCCGCGTAATAGCCGCGCGTGTGACTCACGTGTGTAAAGGCGGTGGATCGGTGTAATACGCGCGTGTGACTCAGGTGTAAATAGCGCGCGTGTGATCACGTGTAATGCGCCCGTGGTGTGACTCATCGCGTTAATAGCGCGCGTGTGACTTCAGGAGTGTAAGTAGCGCGCGGTGTGGTCAGCGTGTTATAAGGCGGGGGCGGCGTTTTGCTCACGTGTAATAAACGCGCGTGGACTTTCAGGGAATAGCGCGCTGTGTGACTCACGTGTTATAACGCGCGTGTGACTCACGTGTAATAGCGCGCGTGTGGAGCTCAGGTTGTATAGCGCGGGTGTGACTCAGGTGTTAATTACGCGCGCGTGTGACTCACGTGTAATAGCGCGCGTGACTCACGTGTAATCAGCGCGCCGTGGTGACTCACGTGTAATGGCGCGTTGTGACTTCAGGTGGTAATACGCTGCGTGTGACTCACGTGTAAATAGCTGCGCGTCGTGACTCAGGGTGTAATAGCGCGTGTGACTCAGGTGTAATAGCGCGCGTGGACCCAAATAGCGCGCGTGTGACTCAGGTGTAATAGCGGGCGTGTGACTCGGATTGTCAATACGCGCGTGTGACTCACGCGTTCATAGCTGCTGCGTGGTGACTCGTGTATTAACGCGCGTTGTGACTCAGGAATAGCGCGCGTTTGTGACTTCACGCGTATAGGCGCGCGTGGACTCGCGTATACGCGCGTTTGATCAGTGTAATTTTAGCGCGCGTGTGACTTCACGTGTAAATAGCGCGCGTGTGGACCTCAGGTGTTCATTAGCGCGCGTGTGAGCTCTACGCTAATGCGCGCGGTGTGACTCCGGTGTAATAACGCTGCGTGTGACTCCACGTTGTATTGTAATTAGCTGCGCGTGTGACTCAGTTGTAATAGCGCGCGGGACTCAGGTGTAAAAGCGCGGTGGACCAGTGAATAGCGCGCGGCTTGACTTCAGGTGTAAAGCGCGTCGTGTGACTTCACGTGTAAATAACGCAGCGTGCTGACTTTCAGGTTATAGCGCGCGTGGACTCACGGTAATAGCGCGCGTGTGAACTCACGTGTAAATAGCGCGCGTGTGACTCACGTGTAATAGCGCGTGTGACTGCAGGTGTAATAGCGCGCGTGGTGACTCCAGTGTAATAGCGCGCGATGTTGGACTCACGTTTATAACGCGGTTGACTCACGTGTAATAACGCGGCGTCTGGATCCACGAATAGCGCGTGTGACTCACGTGTAATAGCGCGGCGTGGATCCTCACGTGTAATGCTCGCGTGTGACTCACGTGTATAGCCGGTGTGACTCACGTTGTATAGCGCGCGTGTGACTCCACGTTGTAATAACGCGCGTGTGACTCACGTTTAATAGCGCGTGCTGACGCCGGTGTATAATGCGTCGCGTGTGATCACGTTGTAATAACGCGCGGTGACTGCACGCTAATAGCGCCGCGTGTGAGCTCACTTGTAATAGCGCGCGTGTGACTCACGTGTTAATAACGCGCGTGGTACTCACGTGTAAATAGCGCGTGTGACTCACGTGTAAGTAGCGCGCCGTGTGAACTCCACGTGTAATTAGCGCGCGTGTGAGACTCAGTGTAATAGGGTGTGACTCAGGCTGTAATAGCATGCTGCGTGTGACCTCAGTGTAACTCAACGCGCGTGTGACTCACGGTGATAGCGCGCGTGTGACTCACGTGTAATAGCGCTGCGTATTATGTTGACTCACGTTGTAATAGCGCGCGTGTGACTCACGTGTAATTAGCGCGTTTGACTCACGCTAATAACGCGCGTATGTGACTCACGTGTAATAAGCGCGCGTCGTGATCTCAGGTGTAATAGCGCGCGTGTGACTCACGTGTAATGCCTGCGCATAGACATTCACGCGTAATAACGCGCGTGTGATCGGTGTAATGCGCTGCGCGTGTGACTCACGTTTTTTTTGTAATAGCGCCGCGGTGACGTGTAATAGCGCGCGTGTGAACTCACCGTAATAATACGCGCGTTGTGAATCAGTGTAATAGCGCGCGTGTGACTCAGGCTGTGTAATTAGCGCGCGTATGTGGACTTCACGTCGTAATAGCGCCGGCGTGACTCACGCGTAAATTGCGCGTCGTGTGACTCAGGTGTAATAGCGCTGCGTGTGACTCCACGTGTAATAACGCCGCGGTGACTACGTGTGAAAACGCGCGTGTGACTCAGGTGTAATAGCCGCGTGTGACTCAGGTGTAATAGCGGCGTTCGTTGAACTTCAGGGTGTAATAGCGCGCGTGTGACCTCATCGTTAAATAACGCGCGTGTGACTCACGTGTAATAACGCGCGTGTGACTCATGTGTAATAGCGCGCGTCTCTCGTGCATTCAGCTGTAGATGCGACGCGTGTGACCACGTGTAATAGCGCGCGTGTGACTCACGTGTATAACGCGCGTTGTGATCACGTGTAATAACTGCGCGTGACTCACGTGTATAACGGCGGCCGTGATGACTCAGTGTAATATGCGCCGCGTGTGACTCATGGTCATGTAAAATTATCGCAGCGTGTGATCACGCTGTAATAACGCGGTGTGACTCAGGTTGTAAAGCTGCGGCGTTGGGACTCAGGTTGTAATAGGGCCACACGCGTGTGACTTCAGTGTAATGAGCGCGCGTGTGACTCACGTGTATAACGCGCGTGTGACTCACGTGTAATTAGGCGCGTGTGACTCAGGTTGTATTAGCGCGCGTGTGACTCAGGTGTAATAGCGCGCGTTGTGACTTCACGTGTAATAAGCGCGCGTTGATACGTTGTAATACGCGCGTGTGACTCACGGTATATTGTAATTAGCGCGACGTTGTTGACTTCAGGTGTAATAGCGCGGTGGACTCACGTTGTAATAACTGCGCGTGTGGATCGACGCCGTAATAGCGCGCTGTGGTGACTCTACGTGTAATGGCGCGCGTTGTGACTCACGTGTAAATAGACAGCCGTGTGGGACTCACGTCGTGTAATAGCGCGTGTTGACTTCAACGTGTTCAATTTGAGCGCTGCGTGTGACTCAGGTTTGTAATTAAGCGCGTAATTGTTATCATGGCTCGTAATAATGTTACCGCGCCGTGTGTTGACCTCAGATAATACGCCGTGTGCTCAGGGTTTGTAATATAGCTGCAGCGTTTTGACCACGTGTAATAGCGCGCGTGTGACTCACGCGTAATAGCGCGCGTGTGACTCACGTGTAATAGCGCGCGTGTGACTTCACGTGTTAATAAACGGGTCGTGTGTGTTCACTCACGTTTAGATTTTAACAGCGCGTTGATACTCAGTGTGAATAACGCCGCATTCTTGGCTGTGCCTTGTGTACTCCTCAGGTAGTGGCTAGCAGTTGTACTCAGGGTACGATCTCCGCTTGTCAAGTAGCGCGAGTTGTTGCACTCAGGTTGTAAATTACACAGAAGAGATATGGACTCAGGATGTGAGTGAGCGCCAGCGTCTGACTCACTTGTTAAATACACCGCGAGCGATACTGTGTGGACTCATGCGATGCTCAACGCGTCTCTCAGGTAGTTAATTAGCGCGCGTGTGGACTTCAACGCGTAATAGCGCGCGTGTGACTCAGGTGTAATAGCGCGCGCTGTGACTCAGGTGTATAATAAGCGCGCAGTGTGACTCACGTTAATAGCGCGCGTGTGATCCTCACGCGTTTGAATTATGCGCGTGGACTCACGGGTATGGCTCTGTAATAGCCGCGTGTGACTCACGTGTAATTAGCGGCGTGTGACTCACGTGTAATAGCGCGCGTGTGGGACTCAGGTGTAATAGCCGCGCGTGTGACTCACGGGTGTAATAAGCGCGGTGTAAGACTCACGTGTAATGAGCCGCGCGTGTGGACTCATGGTGTAAATTAGCGCGCTGGTGGTGACTCACGTGTGTGTAATACACGCGCAGTTGTGGGCGCTTCTAACGTGTGAATAGCCGCGCGTGTGGACTCAGGTGCTTTAAGTGAAACGCGCGTGTGACTCAGGAATGTAAGTGCTTAGGCCGGCGCGCGATTTTGTAATAGCGCGCGTGTGACTCACGCGTAATAGCGCGCGTGTGACTCACGTGTAATAGCGCGCGTGTGACTTCACGTGTTAATAGCGCGCTGTGACTTCAGTATGTAATAGCGGCCGCGTGTGACTCAGGGTGTAGAACGCGCGTAGTGACTCACGTTGTAATAATCGGCGCTGTGTGACTCACTGGTGTAAGTAAGGCGCGTGTGACTCACGCGTAATAGCGCGCGTGTGACTCACGTGTAATAGCGCGCGTGTGACTTCACGTGTTAATAGCGCGCTGGTGACTCCACGTGTTTAATAGCACCGCGCGTGTGACTCACAGCGCTCAATCAACTGCTTGCGGTGTTGACTGCCGTGTAAATCAGCGCGCGTGTGGATCTCAGGTGGTAATGTCGCGCGTGTTGACTCAAGTGTCAATTAGCTCGCGCGCGTGATCTGCGCGTTTCCGAAAATAGCTGCTAGTCGTGTGAACTCAGGCTGGTAATAGCGCGCGTGTGACTTCACGTGTTAATAGCGCGCTGTGACTCACGTGTAATAGCGCGCGTGGTGACTCACGGTAATAACGCGCGTGTGACTCACGTGTAATAGGCGCGCGTGTTGACTCAGGTGTAATTACGCGCCCGCGTATGTGACTCACGTGTATTACGGCGCAGTGTGACTCACGTATGATTTAATTAGCGCGCGTTGTGGATCAGTCGTCAATAGCTCGCGTGTGTACTCAACGTGTAATAGCGCGCTGCGCCACGTAGACGTCTCAGGCGTAATAGCGCGCGTTGTTGACTCAGTGTAATAGCGCGCGTGTGTACTCACGTCTGTGAATAACGCCGTGTGATCCGGTAATAAACCCGCGGTGGACTCAGGGTAAATAGCAGCCGCGTGTGACTCAGGGTGTAATAGTCGCGCGTGTGACTTCAGGTGTAATTAGCGCGCGAAGCTCCAATGGTGGACTCAGCTGTCAATAGCGGCCGGCGTGTGACTGCAGGCGTGTATAGCGCGCGTGTGACTTCACGTGTTAATAGCGCGCTGTGACTCACGTGTAATAGCGCGCGTGGTGACTCACGGTAATAACCGCGCGTCGTGACCACGCTGTAATAGCTGCGCGTGTGATCTCTACGTGTAATAGCGCGCGTGTGGATCACGTGTATTGGCAGCGTGTGACTCGGTGTATAGGCGCGCGTGTTGACTCAACGTGTATAACGCGGCGTGACTCAGTGTTGTCTGAATAGCGCGGCGTGTGACTCACGCATGTAATAGCGCGCGTGTGACTTCACGTAATAGCGTGTGATCAGGTGTATAGCGCGCTGTGACTCAGGTGTAATACGCGCGTGTTGACTCACGTTGTAATAGCGCGCGTGTGACTCAGGTGTAAATAGCCGCGCGTGTGACTCACGCTGTAATAACGCGCGTGTGACTCAGTGTAATAGCGCACGTTGTGATGACTCAGGTTTTGTAAGTAACGCGCGTGTGAACTCACGTGTAATAGCGCGTGTGACTCAGGTTTTGTAATAGCGCACGGTGACTTCAGGATGTAATAGGCGCGCGTGGTGACTCACGTGTAGATAGCGCGCGTGTGACTCAGGTGTAATAGCGCGGTGTTGGACTTCAGGTGTAAGATTAGCGCTTGTGGACTCAGGGTTAATACGCAGCTGCGTGTGTGACTCACGTGTAATAACGCGCGTGTGACTCACGTGTATAGCGCGCGTGTGACTACGTGTAATTAGCGCGCGTGTGGATCAGATTTGTAATAACGCGGTGGACTTTCACGTGTGTTGTTAATAACGCGCGTGTGATCATGTATAGCAGCGCGTGTGAACATACAACAAGTGTAGTATAGCGGTGTGACTACGCGTAATAGCAGCGACGTGTGTCAGGGTAATAGCGACGGGTGTGACCAAGATGTTTATAGCGCGCGACGTGATCCACGCGATAAAAATAGACGCGCGTGTGAACTCAGGTGGTAATAGCAGCGCGTTGTACTCACGTTGTAATAAGCGCTCGTGTGACTCACGTGTTAATAAGCGCGTTGTGGCTCAGGGTTGTAATAGCGCACGTGTGACTCAGTGTAATAACGCTCGTGTGACTCACGTGTAATAGGCGCGTGTGACTCATGGTGTAATAGCGCACGTGTGATCAGGTGTAATAGCGCGCGGTGCTCACGGTAAAGCGCGCGTGGATCAGGTGTAATAGCGCGCGGGACCAGGCTGTAATAGCGCGTGGATCAGGTGTATATCCGCGTGGGACTCACGTGTTAAACGCGCGTGGTGACTCACGTGTATAGCGCGCGTGGTGCACTCACGTGTAATAGCGCGGGACCACGGTAATAAGCGCGTGTGACTCCGTGTAATAACGCGGGTGTGACTCGGTATTGTAATAGCGCGGCGTGTGACTCACGTGTATAGCGCTGTGACTCACGGCGTAATTAGCGCGCGTGTTGACTCAGTGTAATAGCGCGCGTGGACT